>JABACO010000593.1:0-28134 GCA_013339895.1 Ephydatia muelleri | reverse complement strand
GCATCTTCTGCGTATAATCGGTTAATAACCTATGACCACATGTGACCTCGAAAGCACACCCAGCATGTAGATGGTACTTCGTGTCACGCAAGAGGTTACTATGTGTCGTCTCAGAGAGAGCGTATGGTTGGGAATATCACACCCATGATCCAAATGCATGGCTGACAAATGGTATGATCAGAGATAACACATGCAGTAAGGGATTGGAAGTGGATCACATACCTATGCGTGCATGGGACATCCGAGGTAATCACACCTCTGAATTGGTGAAAAGAGGTGCATATTTGGCGAAGGGCCATTGGATTTTCTCTTGAATCTCTTAAACAGTAAGCTAAAACATTACAGCAAAGTGATCAACAAATAGCACTATCAATACTGATTTGACTAATGCATACTTTTTATATTAGCCTACATGCAATTCATAGCTCTTGTTTTTCCAGCATATCTATCTAGCATATGCATCAAAACAGGGGGGGGGGGGGCATGGGAGGGTTCTCCCCCTCCCCCCGAGATTTCAAGGTGGGAAGGGGGGGGAGGGGAAGTATCTACCCCCCACCCCACACGTTTTGCATAACTAATTTATGCACAGTACTTTTCCGCGATGTGGTGCCCACCGTTTGAGCATGAAGCGTCGCAATAACTCCTTTTTGCGAATAAGTCGTGTGTGACCAAATCTGAGATTTCCACGGATCGTGTACCATCCAGCACAGATGCGCCAACCATTGCCACGGCACCTTTATAGATGAGTTTACCTATTGTATCTGTATAAGAACACTTCTGCATCACTTGTCTCTTCAAATTCAAATGCATTTCCAAATTCAGGATGCGCTACACAGTCAAGTACAGCATCAACTCTGCTCGAATTCTACAAGAAGGATATTGACGGGAAAAAGTTGTTTGGCAGATGGACATGCTAGCTAGCGGATCTTGTAGCTGAAATGAGACAAACATCACTCGCATTTTCCAGCTTGAAGAGTGTCACTAACGTTAGGACACTCATAGATATTGTGAATATTAATTATCCAGGAAGAGCTGAAAGGTACTTCCTTCTCCACATTGAGAAGGCTTAATCCCTATCTGAGGTCCACCATGACCCATGCAGGAAAATTCTACATTGCCATAAACAAACAGATGATATATTAGTGCTACAGTATTAGCCGTAGAAAACAATTCTTAGGGTGTTCTAGTTTACGATAAAAACTTTAAGCCCCCCCCCCCCCCCCTCCCCATAGACGCCACTGCCAAGGATACGCTAGCTAAGTATTTAAGTGCGTCAACTTCCAATCCTGCTACTATATTGTCTCTATAGTATGAGAACAAACCACGAGTAGTACTTAAACTTTCAAACTCCAATGAAAAGGAAGCGCCACTGTGCGAAATCCTTTTTCGGATCGGGTAGCAAAAACACGGACACCAAATCAGCTCCATCGTCCACTTCCCACCAATCCTTCCTCTAGCTTTTTACAAATACTTACGCGTTTTTTTGCTCCAATGTTTCCACAAGCGATTCGGTAGCGCGATTCACAATAAAAATTTGCCACATATTCGTATTATAAATAAAGACAGTAACAGGTCTTTGTGCTTGCTAATGCATGCATGAGGGCCACGTCCTGCAGAATATGTCATGTCTGAAGATGTAAGACCACTGTCTGCATTACCAAAAGGAGTATCACTCGACTGCGTATTGCCTTTTAATAGACACAAATGAAAATGCGCAACAAAGTGAAAGAGATTGCAAATGGTGGATTACTTAGTCGTGAAAGGTACCATGGGCAGGAAGGAATGTGCTACAAAACCATGCAAATGCAAGCTTCATGTATAAGAAAAGGACAGAACTGATCGAGCATCTGTCCTTACAAATGTAACGTTGAAAGGGGAAAATTGCAGAGGCGTTTAGAGGACTAGTCGACTTCATAAACCCCATGCCGTTGTGACTTGTGAGCAATGATCGACGCCATCACTTTGCAGTATCTCAAGGCGGGGTTAAACTTGACAACAACCCCATCTCCGTACCAAGTAATAGTATTATAGAAAGGGGAGGGGCATTACATGAAGGGCCCTCCTGCCCTCTATACTGCAGTGATTACGATGTATAGACTTCCAATCAAAAGTAAACCGGATGCACAAAAATAATATCTTTGGATTAAATTATTCGCCACAATGCACAGAACGCGAGCATAATCAAGTGTAACACAGGCAGAAGATGTAACAATTTAACCCTTTATTTTCATCTGCTTCATTTTGGGTCCCATCTTCTTCAAGGTGTTCTTTCTCCTATGCATTGCCATGTGGTGGGGTTTTGAAAGCTAACCAATGATGGCCGGAAACACACACATACGTATACCTCCCACTTCCTTGTTTTCTCAGGGTCTGGCTCATTCAGCATCTTCACCTTTTCTGCCTTCTTTTTGTCTTCCTTTCTTTGCTGTGCAGCCAGTCATACATTACCTTGCCAACACACATACGCACAGGTACAGACCCACATATGAACACACACACACCTCTTGTCTCTGGGAGTGCTGCAGTTTCTCCAAGTTCTGTGTCACCTTCAATCGACCCTTCTGCACTTTTTCTTTGCCCTACAAAAGTGGCCTCATGACTCAATGAACCAGGTCAACTCCTAAAATGTCTAACCAGATAACCAAATCTCTAGCAAGATAACCAGACTGAAAGTGACCTACACACTATTAGTTCTAATTAGTCAGCAACTAGACATGTGCAAGCCACCAGATCCCCATTTCACAATACACTGAAACGTCTCTGCATAGCTATACAGTAGGTGAGGAACCACATAGCTGGGTGAGGAGGATGGGGGAACCACATAGCAGGGTGAGGAGGATGGGAGAACCACATAGCTGGTGAGGAGGATGGGGGAACCACATAGCAGGGTGAGGAGGATGGGAGAACCACATAGCTGGGTGAGGAGGATGGGGGAACCACATAGCTGGGTGAGGAGGATGGGGGAACCATAAGCTGGGTGAGGAGGATGAGGGAACCATATAGCTAGGTGAGGAGGATGAGGGAACCACATAGCTGGGTGAGGAGGATGGGAGAACCACATAGCTGGTGAGGAGGATGGGGGAACCACATAGCTGGGTGAGGAGGATGGGGGAACCACATAGCTGGGTGAGGAGGATGGGGGAACCATATAGCTGGGTGAGGAGGATGAGGGAACCATATAGCTGGGTGAGGAGGATGAGGGAACCATATAGCTGGGTGAGGAGGATGGGGGAACCACATAGCTGGGTGAGAGGATGGGGGAACCATATAGCTGGGTGAGGAGGATGGGGAAACCATATAGCTAGGTGAGGAGGATGGAGTTGCAATGTATGAAACAGGTACAGTCTAACCTGCCAAAAGTGGTGACCCAAGGGCCAGAATTAGAAGGCCATGTACATGCACATATCCAGGAATGATCTACTGGATCCATCTATATTAAACTAAGTTAGGGGGAGGGGAGGGGCCAGACTATTGCATTGAATTGCGACTGCTTTCATGATGTAACAACTTTTGTCCATCATTATGTGCATGTACAAACACACATATACATATGGGATCGTGTCTACACAAAAAGACACAATGCATGTATTATAAAATTTCCAGTACACGCAATAGAAATGTTATGCTTGCATTAATTAAAATTCAGAGCCTTCCGACTCCACAACAGATACTCCAATTCTCAGTGCGTAAGAAGCAATGTGTAGAGGACATTTCAGACTTTTAATTATCCAAAAATTTGAAATCTTGAAAAACCATGCATTAGGTCCCTTTTCACAGAAACGATCCATATGCATAATTACGCACATGCAGACACACATATGTACCACACACACACACACACACACACAAGCAAATATGCCCACACGTACATGCACAATGTACACACCATGAAGCCACAACAAATGTTTCACAATTAAAGAGATGGTGTGAAAACACTACGCACCCACCTCTCGGCCGAGCCTTATGGACTTAACATGATCCAGCAGAGACAGGGCAAACTGGACAAAGGACTGGGGATCCTGGGCACTCGTCACTGTGGAATGGGGAGGAGGCATTAGTACTTGGAACTCAGGTTGTCCAATCATTGATTAAATCATCACCCTCTACCCTCCCATCTCACTGTCATGAATAAAGAAATGTACTTGTATCAATCAGTTTTCAATTCACCTATATAATGAAATACCTCCAATAGTACAGCTAAAATGGCTACACTATCAGGACTACAGGATGCACAATAGAATGGACCTAAAATTAGAAATACAGACAAACGAAATACAGACAAACGAAATACAGACAAACGTAGGGCTATTTAGCTATTGTTTCCACACTGTTCCACACTGCACCTGGACTGTACCTTGTACCACACAATACCAATATTCCTTTCTCAATAAATCTACTAACTAATTTCACTGGTTTCTTTTCCCACCACAATGTCTGACGAATCATCACGCCTTTTATTAGAACCAGAAACACCTGCAGTCTATTTATTACAACTCAGTTTGATACCAACCATGATGGGGTCATACCACCACCTCCTCCATACAGTGGCACTGATGATGGGGTCATACCATCACCTCCTCCATACAGTGGCACTGATGATGGGGTCATACCACCACCTCCTCCATACAGTGGCACTGATGATGGGGTCATACCATCACCTCCTCCATACAGTGGCACTGATGATGGGGTCATACCACCACCTCCTCCATACAGTGGCACTGATGATGGGGTCATGCCATCACCCCTCCATACAGTGGCACTGATGATGGGGTCATACCATCACCTCCTCCATACAGTGGCACTGATGATGGGGTCATACCACCACCTCCTCCATACAGTGGCACTGATGATGGGGTCATGCCATCACCTCCTCCATACAGTGGCACTGATGATGGGGTCATACCACCACCTCCTCCATACAGTGGCACTGATGATGGGGTCATACCACCACCTGCTCCATACAGTGCACTGATGATGGGGTCATACCACCACCTGCTCCATACAGTGACACTGATGATGGGGTCATACCACCACCTCCTCCATACGTGGCACTGATGATGGGGTCATACCACTACCTCCTCCATACAGTGGCACTGATGATGGGGTCATACCACCACCTGCTCCATACAGTGACACTGATGATGGGGTCATACCACCACCTCCTCCATACGTGGCACTGATGATGGGGTCATACCATCACCTCCTCCATACAGTGGCACTGATGATGGGGTCATACCACCACCTCCTCCATACAGTGGCACTGATGATGGGGTCATACCACCACCTCCTCCATTAGTCTCGTACCCAGACCCTGTTTCCCACAGCTGCGGATGGATTACATCACCGCTACGTGGAAAGAGCGGTGATGTAATCCATCCGCAGCTGTGGGAATCAGGGTCTGGGTACGAGACTACTCCTCCATACAGTGGCATTGATGATGGGGTCATACTATCACCTCCTCCATACAGTGGCACTGATGATGGGGTCATACTATCACCTCCTCCATCATACAGTGGCACTGATGATGGGGTCATACCACCACCTCCTCCATACAGTGGCACTGATGATGGGGTCATGCCATCACCTCCTCCATACAGTGGCACTGATGATGGGGTCATACACCACCTCCTCCATACAGTGGCATTGATGATGGGGTCATACCATCAAATGCCAGAGCACGCAACATTACAGCTCAAGCCACACTAAGGCTCAAGGCTCAAGAAAACACAGCTTCACGTCTGGAATTCAATACAATTGAAGACAAAAAGAATTCTTGTTCCACTCACCCCGGTATGAAAATTGAAGCCACTTTGAGGCTCTTTGTCCGCCACACTCTCTGCATCATCACTGCAGGGGAGGACAATTGCAATGGGTGGAGGAAGGGAAGGTATGGGGAGGAGGGAGAGAAGGAAGATGAGGGAATGGGGAAAAGGATGGGTAGGGAAGGAGTCAAAGAGAAGGAGAAGATAAATAATACAATGTGCGAGGATATAGAGCAATGATGAGAGAGGGTGTGATAAGGACTGTGGGCAGGTGAGTGGGTTGGAGGAGGGATGAAGGGAAGGGACCATTCTCACCTGTCACGAGCAGCACCAGTGTGGAGGTCACTCAGGTGGATGTACTCAACGGAGGAGGTATTCTTGTTGAGAAATGCAACAATCTGATTGGACAGCAGGAGGGTGACGGCCTCTGAGGAATCCGAAACGACCATCAGGGAGGAGTCAAGGTCTTTGGTGCGCACAATGGTGGAGTAATGTTTCTGGGAGAGGGAGGGAAAGGCAGAGGAGAAGGAATGATGGTGGGAGGGAAAGGGGGCTGAAGTCCTACACACATTCACCACACACACATAAATACACCAACACACACACTACAAACAGAGCCACACACATACACACACATGTACACACAAATGTGTACCAGAGGTCTCTGTGAAAATGCTGCATCAATTCAAACTGGGACTCTTACCCCTCCCACACACACCCTCCCCCAATCATGCTAACCCACACACCAAATCCTCAAGGTCCTTGCTCTGCTTAAGGATGGTCTTCTTCTGGCCCAGAGCCAGCACCATATTGTCCATATCATCAGCTGCTGGCTGAAAGGTGAGCATCTAAAAGGGTTGGATGATGACGGTGATGGGGTGATGGGGAAGAGGTAGAGGAAGGAATACAGAGAGGAGAGTGAGGGTGGGAAGTGAAGAGGGAAAGTGGAGAGGGAAGGGCAGGGAAGAAATACGAAGAGGTGGGGGAAGGGGGAGTGGGAGGTGGGGAAAGGGGAGTGGGGAGGGGGTGGATTGTGGTTGGGAATGAGGGAGGATGGGTGCAGGAAATGAAAGTTTGAACACAGGATTTCAACTTGCGCCTTGCACAAAGGTGATGGGGATAGGACTTACAACAGTATCTGGGGAGGGGCGTACCAGAACAGCAGCAAAGTGAACAGATCTTGCCTCCGCTGGAGCTGTTAGTTGGAAAGGTGGAAGCAATGGGTAGAGATGGGGCCTTGCAAGAGATATACAAAAGTTTCAAGGAACTAAAAACTAGTAGTCGAGGTGTCTAAATAAAAATTCACCACATTTCCACTCTACAATGGATGGCCAATTTATTTTGTTCTGCGGAAAATAACATAGGGGGGAGAGGATGTGAAGAGAAGAAGGTAATGGAGGAATGTGGAGAAGAAAGCACTTGACAAGTGGGAAGGATGAGAGGGAGAATGTGTAGAGGAGGTTTGGGAGTGTGGGATGGTGGAGAGGGGATGGTGGGTGGAAAGGAGTGGTAGATGGTGTGGATGGATGGATGGAGAGGTGGGTGGATGGTGGATGGAGATGGTGGGTGATGGTGGATGGAGAGGTGGGTGGATGGTGGATGGAGATGGTGTGATGGTGGATGGAGAGGAGGGTGGGATGAAAGTAATGGCAGGATGTGGGAGGAGGGGTGGTGTGTGGGTGGTCTGTCGATTTGAGATAAAAAAAGATACAGGAATAAAGAGCTTGATGAACATGAAGAGTTTGTGGCCACAGATTGTGTGTGGTGGAGCTGATACATATCACACAACATACCAACATACACTGTAGGAAAAGTTCTTCTGAAGTACCTCTATCTGTTGTGTGTGTGTGTGTGTGTGTGTGTGTGTGTGTGCACCTCTTTTCAACCTGAACACAGGTTGAAAAGAGGTGCACACATACACACACACACACACACACAAATGATCTAGTGAAAGCATAGGGCAGGTGTTTAGCGACATAGTATTGCAAGTGAACATGGGGATAGGCGTGGAATAAGATCAAATGACAAAGATGCAGTATTGTGCAGTAAGAAAGTGTGACTAACAGGTTGATGATAACAGAGCAGAAACGAAATAGGACACATACACATAGACACACTCACACACATACGTTGATAGCGGAGTCCAATGTCCATCTCAAGCCGTTCTGGGAGGCTGACTGCTCGAACTGGTGGTTGTGGCAAGTCTGGTTGTCTATGCAGTCACGTATTTCGTTGGACACACAAGGAACTCTTCCATTGCTTCGACATGGTACATGGTGTGTGTGTGTATGAATGTGTGTGTCTGTGTAGTGTGTGTATGTGTGTATGTGTGTATGTGTGTGTGTGAGTATATGTGTGTGTGTGCGTATTTGTGTGTGTATGTGTGTGCATGTGTGTGTATGTGGTGTGTATGTGTGTGTAAGTGTGTGTATGTGTGTCTGTGTGTCTCCTGCCTACCCACCTCAACCTATAGCTACCCACCTCAACCTCACCCCTACCCACCTCATCTTCCACCACCTCTCTTCACTACCCTGCATATCACCATAACCACTGCTCCCTCCCCTGACTACACATCCCCACACCATAATCACCCTCATCTTCACCACCATCCACCAGGGGAGGGGGGGTGGAAGGAGGGGGGAGGAAGGAGTGGGAAGGAGGGAGTGGGAAGGAGGGAGGGGAAGGAGGAAGGGCAAGGAGTGGGAAGAGGGGAGTGGGAGGAGGAAGGAGGGGGAAGGAGGAAGAGGGGGAAGGAGGAAGGAGTGGGATGAGGAAGGAGTGGGAAGGAGGAAGGAGGGGGAAGAGGGGGGGAAGGAGAGGAAGGAGTGGGAAGGAAGGAGGTGGGAAGGAGGAAGGAGTGGGAAGGAGGAAGGAGGGGAAGGAGGAAGGAGGGGAAGGAGGAAGGAGGGGAAGGAGGAAGGAGGGGAAGGAGGAGGAAGGAGTGGGAAGGAGGAAGGAGGGGGAAGGAGGAAGGAGTGGGAAGGAGGAAGGAGTGGGAAGGAGGAAGGAGTGGGAAGGAGGAAGGAGTGGGGAAGGAGGAAGGAGTGGGAAGGAGGAAGGAGTGGGAAGGAGGAAGGAGTGGGAAGGAGGAAGGAGAGTGGGAAGGAGGAAGGAGTGGGAAGGAGGAAGGAGTGGGAAGGAGGAAGGAGTGGGAAGGAGGAAGGAGTGGGAAGGAGGAAGGAGTGGGAAGGAGGAAGGAAGTGGGAAGGAGGAAGGAGTGGGAAGGAGGGGAAGAGGGGAAGGAGGAAGGAGTGGGAAGGAGGAAGGAGTGGGAAGGAGGAAGGAGTGGGAAGGAGGAAGGAGTGGGAAGGAGGAAGGGGAGGAGGGTGGAAGGAGTGGGAAGGAGGAGGGGTGGAAGGAGTGGGAAGGAGGAAGGAAGGAGTGGGAAGGAGGAAGGAGTGGGAAGGAGGAAGGAGTGAGGAAGAGTGGAAGGAGGAAAGTGAGAAGGAAGATAAGGGAGGGAGACGGATTGGTAGGTAGGGAGTCAAAGAGGAAAGAGAAGATAGCTGGAGCCCCTCCAACCCATGCTACCTATGAGATACCGTCCTAGCTTTTGACTCAGTGGATCACTGAGGGCTGCTACGCGTACCAGCACCAGATGAAGCTCCCTGCACTGGAAGTATGCCACTCCTTGTCTGCATCGGCCCAGGGTCTCCAGCGTTGGTAGGCCCCAAGGTATTTTCTTGGTGGTGCTCTCTGACTCGGCTCCTTCAACACTGTTGTGGTACAGTGTAGGATACACACTGCAATCCAACACCAAAGTATATTCTCATTGCAAAGCACTGTCGTATTGGGGAACCTCCAGCTAACAAGTGTGAGTCTGCTCTGAAAGGTCTGACCAACCTCTCTTACAGTGGCCATGCCCATGTGCTCACTTTAAATGGTGCCCAGCTGGCCACATCATAGGACAGATTCCCCAACAACAGTGTCCCATGGGCTCCATATTTCTCAGCATGCCCTAATAACCCTTGGTATGGGAGGTGGACCCCACCAGTTGCTCTTCCCCATGCCAGTCTACAGTGAATCCATGATTCTACTGCTTCTGGAGAGCTTCTAGCACCCTCCCCCCTGTCATTATTTCCCTCTGCATATCTTCATCTGGCAACCAGTTGCCCTGAGCGATATGCATTGCCATGCTCTACTGCATACCCACCTTACCCTGTGTCGCTAGCATATGAGTACACACACCTAGCTGCAGCTGGCCTATGCCATATTGGTTGTGCATTAAACTCATCAAGGCATTCTGTCCAAATCTGAAGCTCTATGCTACCATTGCTTGCCAGGTTCCAACAACGCATACAATGCCATGTCATGAACCTGGCTACATGCCACACCCACTGCTATTACCCATGGATATTATTCTACCTAAGACATGCCACACCCACTGCTACACCCATGGATATTATTCTACCTAAGACATGCCCACCCACTGCTATACCCATGGATATTATTCTACCTAAGACATGCCACACCCACTGCTATACCCATGGATATTATTCTACCTAAGACATTCCACATCGGGCTTGATTGTTTTACAGCTACTTCTAGTCAACGCTATACAGCACACTGGCCCACACCTTCACACACCGAAGTGGTCCAGCTCACCACAGTGAAACATGACCCCATGGGCCTGGGAACCCCATGCCACCCACCATCTTGAGGGTTGGGGGAGCTTAATTGCTGTGTAGGTGGGAGCTGTGTCCTATCTGGTGGCCGCCTCCTCTCTCACCCTGACATCGTGCAGCTTGCGCTTCTTGGCCATCTTCCATTCCACTGCTCTCTCAGCCTTCTCCATTTCTTTTTCGTTTTCTGAGTAGGAGGCCAAGGTGTCATCCTCACATTCCACCATGACCCCACCACCCCTTTAGGAAACCACACAATACAAATGATTAACAATGACTTACAACCGAAAAAGCCACACCCATGCAATTTGGTTCAGGCATCACTGCCACCATTGGAGTAACATTACATGGCATTGTTTCTCCGAGAAGGGACATAACGTGTTTTTTTTTCAAGATATCTAATTTTTTTTTTTTTTTTTACATTCTAGAAGTCTGAAATGTGCTCTACACATTGCTTCTGGAATCTGTCATGGAGTTGTAAGTCTTCTTATTTTAAGCAGCCATACATTTCAAAGCAGGCGTTACATTTCTATTGCATAGTAGAAATGTTATAATGTGTGCGCTACTTTCCCTTTTTGCTGAATGATCCCATATATAAACTCAATTAATACGTAACCGACAGGCAACAGGACAGCTGCAAATTTCTCAATATGGTTGACCATACAAATTTTAATATCAATCATGTTCACATATTTACATCACATCCACTTGAAAATGTTCTACGAGTATCACATTAATGCACATTGCATCACATTCACTTTTCAAACACAATACTTCAATACAGTGTTAGCACCATAGTTAGCAATGAACACACTGCCATCTCTGGGATCTAGTGCAGTACCCCAGGATTCTTCAGATTCCCCACTGTGTGGATCTGTTTCCCTCAGGATCATAGATGGAGAGACAATGGCCATGGGTCTCACTGACAAGGCTGTAACCTTCACCATCAATGGCTAGTCCTCTGGGACCATTAGGATCACCCATACATTCTGACATAGACACCCTTCTTTGCTAAACACTATAGTGTTTGAACCATGGGCTGCAACATGAATGTTTCCCTGAGGGTCCAACGCAAGACCCCATGGATACTGAAAACTATGATTGCCTGTACCATTACCATCTATGGTTAATAACCAACCACCATTTTCATTGAATATTTGTATCCTATGGTTATTAAAGTCAGAGACAATCAGTTTGTTGTTGGAGTCAATGATGACACCCACTGGCCCATTGAACTGTCCCTGACCTGATCCCTGCTGACCAACTTATGAAGGAACTTTCCACTTGATGTCAACTTCTGTACACGATGGTTGCCATAATCAGCAACATACAACACATCTCCCTTGATGAATATACCATATGGAGAAGAAGAACTGACCATCACCACTTCCACTACTAACCTATGGTATTCTTCAGGTGACCTGTTTGATCAAACATATAATGCAGAGTGATCATCACTCCCTACATAGATGTCTCCATTGTCATGGATGGCTACACAAAATGGCGCCTTACACTGGATCACTTGTTGGTCATACATAAGGTACGGTAGTCACGTTTAGGCCTCACATCAAGGTCATGAGGACTATTCTGTACATGCTGACCATCCATTGTGATGAGGAGCTGGTGAGGACCAGCAGTTTGAGGGGTGAGGGTGATGGTGTAGGTACCATCCCTGTGGTCCTCCACCTCTCCATACACAACTGCTCCATTATGGGTCTTGGACCTCATCTCACCCTTCACCTCTACACCACCATGTGGGTACTCCTCCCCCTTTGAGGTCTTGCTTTGTACCTTCACATGGTACCTGGTACCCCACCCTGGCTACTGATGTGGACATCCATGTGCTTGAAGATGGAGAAGGGAAGAATACAATAATTTTCACCCAATTTGGACAGTTGTGTGACTAGATCATCTGTTTTCACAGACACAGATATGTGCTGTGTTGGTTTGGAGTGAGGGAAATGGTCTGGACCCTCTTGAGGGTGGCCTGCAGTTCAGTGGGTATGAGTCGATCCTCCCAATGCTACAATCTCATGGTCAGTGTGGGTCTGCAGGATCTGGTATACCATATCAGTTGTAGTGACCAGGAAAGATGGCGACTACGTTTGTGATGGTTGTGACAATGCTTGCATAGGAACTGACGACATGTACAACAGAACACCACTGCAGGACTATTGCTTCCATCCATACATTCATCACAACACACCTCACTGTTGTTCACCATCTTGGACATGTACCCTGCTACCTCTACTTCAAATCCAAGATGGAGGTTCTGAGGGAGAACACTGGCCCCTCCCACTGGGATGTTGGTGTTTTTGTTCACAGATGGGACATTGGAACATTTGTTGGGAACCACTTTTCTTCTATCTCATGATGGAGACATTGTAGACAGAAGGAGTGCAAACATGACAGAATTCTTGGATCATCGAAGGGCTTTGAGCACAACTGACAGATAATGACTTTATTAATAACCTCGCTGTTGGTAGTAATGAGATTTATTAAATTGAAATGAAGCACTTGACCTATTTGTCCATTCTAATCAAACTATAGTAGGTACTTCAAATACATGTACAGCACTAAATTAGTACAGTATAGCATTACAAGAATCGAAATACTTACTGTAATTGACATTTTGAGTGCATGTTACTGCATATGAGACACCATAGAGAAAGCTAATAATGGGTGTGGTAAGTCGTATTTATTGCTGTAACCAAGGAGGGAGTGGTGTGATTTTTGTCTGCCTTGGAGTAGGATCGCAAGTTTTTACAGCGTTTTATTACACACATGATTGATCCACGGCCATGTGTTGAGGACTTTGCAACCACCTTAGGGTTAGGGTTGGGGTTAACCAATTTATTATTCGCTACGTTTTGCAATCACAATAATTTATTCACTACAGCTTACACAAAACTGTAGATGTCCATATAGGGGGACTCCATGCTACATGGCCTGACAGAGTTCAGAATCTCAGTTGTTCCTTTGTGGGCATGATGTGTGCATTTGTATCTACAAGTAAGATAGACTGATTGTTGTGCGATGTTTATAGCGGCTGTGCACTTGTGCAATACGTTACAAAAATAAAACAATTCTTCACCGCCAAGATCAAAGTTAAAGGCTTTTATAATGCGTAGAAAGCCAGCTGTCCAAACACCATTATTAAATACCATGAAAGAAGCTCTCTGATGAAGGAAGTTCTGCAGCCCCTCCCATGGCAGACCTGGCTAATCTCCTGACCATCAACGTGGTCCAGGACATCAGCATCGTACAAGGATATATTTGTTCAGTAACCTTGCATGTGAATATCGGGATTTTGCACACATAAATAATCTATGACCACGTGTGACCTCGGAAGCGCACCCTGCATGTAGATGGTACTTCGCGCCGCGCAAGAGGTAACTTTACAGCTATGTGTCTCGTGTTCCGGGCCAGGGCCGGTCCTTACCCTCGTCCCAGAGGGCGTTGGGGTGTACGTATGGTTGAGAATATCACAACCATGTTCCAAATGCACAGCTTGAGAATGGTATGATACGACGAGAACAATCCATGAGAAGCATGTAACCCTTCAAACCCAACTGAAATGTACACGCCTCTAGATCTGTGAGAATAACCGAAACCATATACATTATTAAAATAACCCCTGCACTACATCAGCTCTAACGTCCACTCCACACCAATCCTTCCTCCCTCTTTAAAATACTAACCTGTTGTTTGGCTCCAATTCCATGTGTCGACAATTACGATTGGCCTTCAGTGGTCGCGTGATTATTTTCTTAAAAAAAATTTTCCACTATAATTAATCTTATCTAAGGATATCATGATCAGTTATCGCTTTGTATTTTGACCTCAATCCTAAAATCTATTCGTGATTGTTTCGTTAAAAAGGTTAAACTATTCTAGTGTCCTCTCATGTCGCGCACTTGTACATACATACATTCGCATTATAAACTCATTCTCCACTTGATGACAAACACAATTTTTAAAACAATAAAAATATTGTCCAGTGTAGCACTGAAGTCCTCTCTGAAGATGGCCTCACCTGCCCCGCCCCTTCCTGGCACTGGTGCAGATGGAGGTGGCAGGGCTAGTGGCACATCTGGTGAAGGTGATGGAACAGGTGGTGAAGGTTACAGTCTTGTCAGTGAGTATTGGGGGCAATGGTCTCTCCATCTATGATCCTGAAGGGAACAAGATCCACACAGTGATGGCGGTGGTGTGGTTCCCAGGCCTATGGGGTCATGTTTTCACTGTGGTGAGCTGGGCCACTTCAGTGTGTAAAGGTGGGGGCCAGTGTGCTGTATCCTTTGTCCAAGGGTAGTGGATACGTGGCTGGTGAGAGCACTTGGTGTAGGAGTGCCGACATTGGGACACCTAATTGTGTAGCTCATGTGGGGGAGGTAACACCTTCCATTGGTGAGGAGGTGTGTATGGCAGATGTTGGGAGGTTCAGGATGGGGACACGCTGGTACAATGTTCATTAGAGGACATATGAGCTTTGTGCACCACCACGGGTTGTGGATGCTGTTAAGAGTGGTTATGTCCTCCCCTTTTATTCTCTACCTACACCCTATACCCGACGTAATCAGTGTACAGCACTACTGAGGCTTGATTATGTTGACAATGCAGTGGGTGAGTTTTTGAAGGGTGGGTGCATGATGACCATTGTAATATCCTGTTGGACACCAGGTAAGCATGGTGTGATATGTTACCCATCAAGCATAGAGCTTCAGTTTTGGAGATAGTCCCTTGATGAGTTTAATGCACAACCAATATGGCATAGGCCAGTGTGTTTTGCATCCCCACACTCAGTGTAGTATGTATTGTATTGTGCATATTTGTGTGTGCTAGAGGATCTATGCATGGTTGTCAAAGCTTTCACATTAGATCCCTTCCTACTTCCAGCTATTGCAGGTATTCTGAACCCAGGCATGTGAAGAAGCTGAGGTAGTGGGCTGTACTCAAGTATCTGGACCACATCAGAACTAATTGACCAGTTCACTGACTGCATTGGTGTTGGACCTGTATGCCCCCTCCCCCATGACCACACCTAGCTACCTCCATCTGTAATCCCTCATCCACTATTAAAGTCTTATTTGAACCACGCCTACCTTTATGCTACACCATGCACACATGTACAGTATCTTTGTTAATCTGCAGTCACTTTGCATTGACTTGAGGCGTGCATAAAATTAAAGCCACTCCCTCCTTCCAGTGGTTGCCAACAATCTTCGTAAATGGCTGAATGTTTGGTGCTGAGCTGTTCTGGGGTCTAGATGGTAGGGTGATGTGACCAGGCTAGGCTGTGCAAGGTAAGTTTACTCTGCAGGACTGGAGTTTGAAAAGGCAGGGAACGACCACACACACACCCCCACACTCACACACATGCACACACACACTCCCCTTCTCCCTCTCTCCATCACATCTATCAGGGCACTAACGACTCACAGTTGTGGGACTCTGCATTTGCTGCACAAGCTTTTCTTGGAGGTACGTACTAAACAAGGGGGTGTGGTTAAGGTGCATGACCAGAGGGGGGAGGGGCCATCTGCAGGGCTGTCATCTTTGTCTGATGACATCACCAAAGGCTGGAGTACATAGACAGAAGGTTTTCTGATTTTACATGTATGAAGGCTCTCCACTAGAATCTAAGTTGTGTGTGTGTGTACACGTCTATTGATGCAAGTGTGTTAGTGCATGTGTGTGGGTGTTGCATTGCATGCTTACACACCACCCAGGTGCCAGAAAACCCTCCCAACTACTCCAAGTACTACAGACAGATGAGCAAGCTACTGCATTCTAGTGGTAGAGGACTACTACAGAGTGTGATTGGATTGCTCAGCTCCCAGTCCATCATTCCATCTGGACTGTGTGTCACTCACTAGATATACTAGGTCTGGGGGACTAGGGCCTTTGCAGGGTGCTAGCAGATCTTGGTGTCCACGATGTATATGTAACACACATCACCTGATGCACTCCCTCCCTCTCCAAGGGGCTTCTCCTTCAGTACAGTGGTTGGTTGTCTCCGCCCAGAAGTGGTGGCTCCTACGAGCTCCCAACCTACACAGCAATGAAGCCACCCCTAGCCCCCAATGCACATATGCACATACAGTAGTCATCCATAACCATGCCCCTCCCCCAACAACAGTGACCTTGATGAGCATGTTGAAGACCAAACGATGTTCGACTGTGTCAATGTGGTAAGTTGCTTTGCTGGCCATGATGTATGAGTAGGTGTGTCCATTGTGGGCGTGTAGGTACTATGTGACATTTGTGCACACCATTATGTGGTCATCCCTTTCCTCATGCACTATGCATGCACCTGACCTCTTACACACTTAATTCACATCTACACATTGTTTGCGCACCTCTGCACACATTTGCACACCTTTGCACATCCCTGCACACCTTTGTGCACCTCTGGACACCTTTGTGCACCTCTGCACACCCTTGCTCAGCTGCTGAAAATGCAGAACACCAATGGTGGCTACGCCTCCAACGAGACCAAGAGGGGAGTGGCCATCCTGGAGATACTCAACCCTTCTCAAGTGTTGAAATATTTGTGCCAAGAAGACATGCATGTAACATACAGTGTACATGAAAACATGCTTGTTATTTACTTGTAACCCCACCTCTCCTCCTCCCCCCCTCTCTGAACACTACCCACAACACAGGGCACATGCACAGGAGATTAGGTATGGTGTATCAGTAATCTCAGACACTCATTATGTGTGTAACTTTCTTCATCTTTCCACACACCATACATGTACATGTATACCGTTCCTCCACACACCATCCCTCCACACACCATCCCTCCACGCACCATCCCTCCACACACCATCCCTCCACACACCATCCCTCCACACACCATCCCTCCACACACCATCCCTCCACACACCATCCCTCCACACACCATCCCTCCACACACCATCCCTCCACACACCATCCCTCCACACACCATCCCTCCCACACCATCCCTCCACACACCATCCCTCCACACACCATCCCTCCACACACCATCCCTCCACACACATCCCTCCACACAAGTAAACTATGTACTCTTCAGATAACTTCCATCCATCACTTATTTGCATAAACAAAAGATAGTGGGTGAGTGGCCCATTATGTCATTGCCTGTGTTAATTGCACAGACTGAGTGCAAATCGTCTGCAAACTCTCTTCACTTGTATGAACTCCTTTTTCCCCTTTCTCTAGCCTCCGTCAAGAAGCAGCCATACACACTCTGCATCGCTGGTTCATCTTCATACGTGAATCCCCATACAATACTGCCCTTCATATAAAAACTCACATCTAAATCACAGGTTTAAAAAAATCGTGGCTAGTTCTGTGTGTTTGTATATGTTGTTTCCCCATGTATGCTGATGAGCGTTATTGCTCGCCTAACATTTTCTATCGGTGTGGTTCCTCCACTACGTATGCTTAAAGTAACCCTCTCTTTACCGCCAAAGAACACATGGGCGTGAAAACGCACATATCACTGATAGTAATGCTTGTACTTGCGCGTCGATGGTTTTGTTTACAGATATGTTACAGCATTGCAGATGCTATTTATTTTACTAAACGTCTCAAAGTAATGGATTACGAGATATGATTATACTGTTGGTTTTGGTTCTTTGTAAATTTGGTATTGTCTAATTATTGTCCTGCTGCAAACGTCGGTGCATGAATGTGTAATAATGACTTTAATAAAATATCTAATTTTACCTACGATTGATGTTATTATTTCTCATTTCTATTAAACTAAATAAGAGCAACGACTCTCTCGCCAGTGTAATTCAACTGTACTTGTGTTTATCAGCCTTACACATGTAACCAGCTCAGCAAAAGGTCACAGCATTCTTAATGCCTCTCTCACCACTGTGATTCAACCGTACTTGTGTTTATCAGCCTTACAACGCAACTGAAATGCACACGCCTCTACTGTGAGAAACACTAGGCCAGTGTTAAAAAATATTTACCTAATCTTTGGCTCCAACATTGAGGGTTTCGACACTCAACTCCACTTCAATCACGTGACTATTGTTGTTCATTTGACGAACTTATAAAATGACCTCAGATTATAGAAATATCTGTAAACTTGATTTCACAATAATCAAATGTTCCAATGTCATTTCCTGTTCCCTCCTTGTATAGCATATCACACACCTCACCCCACGTCAGATTGGTTAAAGGTTCATTGTGCACACTGCCACACAAACACAAAACCACACACAAACACAGAAAAGGACAGCAATTACAAAACATACACTCCCACATACAGATAGACACACATACACACTTTGACTGGGAGTGGGGCCATCTTCTAGGATAAAACCCAAAGCAGGACTCAAAACATCACTCCCATACCAGATTACAACAGTTGCACCCAACCCACAAAGTTCTATGTCCATCATTTGCTCTCCAGCCAATCTTCATGGTCTATGTCATTGTCAAGGAACCTTCCACTCTCCAGACATGCCATATCACAACACAATGAGAAAATATTGTATCATTACAATAACTGACCTTGTATATGAAAATCTAAACGTAGAGACTCCATTGAGGTGTCTTGTCTTAGTTATAAATATCTTGCAGAAATTATAAATTGAGCTGTTATTGTGATTTGCATCAAATTATGCAATTAAGGTTATTGTGGTGCTTATTAATTATTCCGAATGGGGCCAGGGCACAAGCGAAGGGAGTAACGCTATATTTGGCATTGGCCGCCATTTTTAATTGTAATGGGTCATTGGACCTCCAGGAACCGACAGGTTTAAGGTAAAAAATATGTTTTCACCACAGTAAAACGCACTGAGCCAGAATCTGTTGCCGCAAGTGAAAATTCCATCACAAATCAAGGTTCATAGCAGGTGGAATACTTTAATTAGGTCAGGAAAAATGCATTTTATGTTCTGATCACCAATCGTGGAAATCACCCATTGTTACTTTAGATTGGATGGTTTGAAACTCACAGAACCTTTTCAGAGCACTCTTCTCATGTGGGCGTGGTTCCATCACATGAGTCATGTGTATTCAAATTCTTACTGAGTACTTTGACTTTCGTTCATAACTTTGGGATGTGATGATCATTAAACTCTGAATCTCACATAGCCATTTGAGGTCCCTTTTCTTATTAGGACCGTTTGTTCATATGGCCCTGTTTCCATCAAGAGTCATGTGTTGGTTAAGCAACATTAGCTGACAAAAAGTGCCGTGCACTTTACAAGAGTGTGAGGGGTTAAGCAACTTGAGCCGACAAACAGTGCCCTGTAGGTGTGGTCTGCTTTGCTAGAGTGTGAAGACCTGGTTTAATTATTATTATGTTAACCAGATCATCGAGGCAGGTGTATGTTACCATAAAACACTCTTTTGCCTACTTCTCTAGGTTCCTGAGTCACTTTTAGTTTGCTTGTACATGTATAGTTGACATAAAAATAAAAAAACTTGAACATGTACCACACCAATGTGACTTGCAGCTGAATTGAGATAAACCTCTCAAACACATGCAGAGTGACCTTAAGACGACTGAGCCTAAATATAGCTTACAAGCTATCACTAGGACTAGGGGAAGGCCCTTCATTAAGGTTTAGAGTGTAGGGTACACGCGCCAAAGGCACTCGAACTAGGTCGACTTTTCACCACATTCTGACAATATTTCTTATCCTGAGCTTTTTACAACCTTTTGGCCTCATAAAAGGGTGCTTTCGGAGCCATATAGCACACTTTGTACACTGTATAAACTTTCCTGAGAGTGGCCATCACAAAGGAACATGATGGGGTCAACCACATATAGAGCCCTGTAGGTATGGCCAATCAAATAGACCTTAAGACACACAAGGTACTGTACTGTACAACTTGCATCATGTTGCATCATGGGGGGAGGAAAGATATGTAGCAGGAGGGATTTAGAATATTAGAGGTCATTCAACTCCAGAAGAACTACAAACCTTTACCACACGTGATCACAAAGTATATATTCATATTCTACAGGGCCTGACCAGGAAGGAATCCCCCTCACAATTCTCACTTTCTTCCTCCCTTTCTCTCTCATGCACTCTCTTCTTTCTCTTTCTTTTTATAGGGTACCTGTGGTAAAACACCAATTAGTGTGCACCTAAGTGTACTGTGTGTGCGTGTGTTCTGTGCGTGCGTGTTCTGTGTGTGTGTGTTCTGTGTGTGTGTTCTGTGTGTGTGTGCCTGTGACACTGGTATGTCGTTGCCACTGGGAACCAACCTATTCACAACGTACATGTTGAGGTGGTTGTTCATGTATGTACCATTTCATTTGCCCTCCTCCCCTTCCCTCAATAGGTCTTAATGCCCTGTGGAATCCATGTGGATGGTGCAGCTGTGATATGCTCATCTTTAGAACATGTGCATCAAGACTATTGCATAGCTTGTCTACAGCGCTGTGCATTTATTACATATGGTTGACCTTTATGTTGGCTAAGCAAAATGTATTGAAATAGATATCTGAAAGGCTCTCAGCACACACAAACTTCATTCTGATAGTGGCACTACTGTCTAGTCAATAAGTGTGTCTTCTCTAAGCATTGCTACGTCATCTAAACTATTCAAGCAGAGTTTGATCTCCTGAGCCAATTTGAAACCAACACAAAAAACAGTGCCCATGTAAATACTGCATATGTGCACATAACTGAAACTTTAACACTTACAAAACATGTAACCCTGCAGGTACATGATAAACCATCCCTTGCAGTAAACATGTGCTGTTGTACAGCTGTACCTCAATGATAGGCCAGTGATGCTGTAATGAATATAATGAGGTTATGTACTCTCTTGGCATGGGCTTATGTATATGAATGCTTCTGAGTGACACGTGTAAATCAGTTAAAATAAATATAGAAACTAGTCATCTGTGTGCCATTTGCCACACTTGATGCTTCAAAGCTTCTTGCACTTGGCCTCATGCCACAGCATGTCTGTTTGAGTAAATTCATGTGTAATGTGAGTGCATGTGCATTGTTTACATGACCCACCTCCTTCGAAACAGAACGCTTCAGTGATGTTACGTAATGATGGAATACGTTGTCTGCTGAGCGTCCGAGCATGCAAGCACAACACGAATATTAACCATCACGATACAAATGATGGGTAGTTAATAAGCAACTGATGTAACTATCAGCCAATTCTCTTTGAACCCAGCTTTACAGCAGCACACATAGGTCTGTGTCCTCAGATCGATTCTGAGTAGCTATATTGAACCTACAAATGCAACATGCAATAGGTTGGGTTCATTAGTGGGTGGTGTGCAACATAAAACACACACATTTTAGCATGCAAGGCCTAATTTTAATGCTATAATTCTACTCCAAATACTGTGGAAAGCAGCCCGAGTCACCCAACTACATGAATCACGTGATCTGAAGGACTAGCTGGGAGGGTGATAGTACTGAATCTCTCTACTGGGAGGAGGTGCTCTGTTCTGTGAATGAACATATTATGCTGTCTGTAATAGTCAGGGGGAGGATATGACTGGTGAGGGGAAGTGAGGGGAGACATGGCTGGTGAGGGGGCGACATGACTGGTGAGGGAGTGTTGGGGAGACATGACTGGTGAGGGGAGTGTGGGGGGAGACATAACTGGTGGGGGGAAGGTGGGGGAGACATGACTGGTGAGGGAGTGTGGGGGAGACATGACTGGTGAGGGGAGTGTGGAGGAGACATGACTGGTGAGGGAGTGTGGGGGAGACATGACTGGTGAGGGGAGGTGGGGGAGACATGACTGGTGAGGGGAGTGTGGGGGAGACATGACTGGTGAGGGGTGTGGGGGAGACATGACTGGTGAGGGGAGTGTGGGGGAGACATGACTGGTGAGGTGTGTGGGGGAGACATGACTGGTGAGGGAGTGTGGGGGAGACATGACTGGTGAGGGAGTGTGGGGGAGACATGACTAGTGAGGGAGTGTGGGGGAGGACATAACTCGTGAGGGGGAGTGTGGGGGAGACATGACTGGTGAGGGAGTGTGGGGGAGACATGACTGTGAGGGGGAGGTGGGGAGACATAACTGGTGAGGGAGTGTGGGGGAGACATGACTGGTGAGGGGAAGGTGGGGGAGACATAACTGGTGAGGGAGTGTGGGGGAGACCATGACTGGTGAGGGGAGTGTGGGGGAGACATGACTGGTGAGGGAGTGTGGGGAGACATGACTGATGAGGGGAGTGTGGGGGAGACATGACTGGTGAGGGGAGTGTAGGGGAGACATGACTGGTGAGGGGGAGTGTGGGGGAGACATGACTGGTGAGGGGGAGTGTGTCGGTGAGTGGGGTGGCCATTGTCTCTCCATCTATGATCCTGAGGGAAACAAGATCCACACAGTGGGGAATCTGACGAATCCCTTTGGTACTGCACTAGATCCCAGAGATGGCAGTGTGTTCATTGCTAATAGGGGTGCTAACTCTGTATTGAAGTATTGTGTTTGAAAAGTGAATGTGATGTAATGTGCATTACTGTGATACTCGTAGAACATTTTCAAGTGGATGTGATTTAAATATGATTGGTATTAAAGTTTATATGGTCAACCGTATTGACCAGCTGTCATGATGCCTGTCAGTTACAGTATTAATTGAATGTTATGAATTGTTATATGGAATCGTTTCCGCGAAAAGGAACACATAATAAAGTATCTACTATGCAATAGAAATGTAACGCTTGCGTTGAAATGAGAAGACTTACAACTCTATGACAGATACTTTGATTATCAGTGTGTAAGATGGTGCTTCAAGCTGTACCACCATGCACTACATTTGTCTGCTGTAATGAAGTTTGGTGAAACACAAACACACCTGGCAGAAGGACAAGAGACACACTCCACGCAGAAGCACAAGAGATACACACATCCCATATTCATTCTCATATACACACCTCCAACCTTATAGCCTCCATTGCCCTCCATTATAACCTCTCCCCCCTGGCAAAGCTCAAGCTACATCCGCTATTTAAGAATCTCAGATGTCTCCCACATAGCTCTCAAAGTTCTGCCACATCTCCCCTAGCATTCAGATTCCATCTCTCTAGCTGTCTCACAGCGTCCGTGTCAACTGGAGTGTCTCTGTGGAACATGTGGATCCAGCACTCCACACGTTTCCAATGTCAATAAGGATCAGTTCGTATTGAAAGTAGGGGGAAAGTCACCGATAGCAATTCTATTAGCCAGGGTTAGGGTTATACACATATATACATGTATACTACGTGTACACACACACAAACACGCACGCACACATACCTGCAAGTCATGTACTTCCACATTCTCATCGTGTGCTAGCTGTTAGGACTGCACCCACCCACTGGGGCATGCAACCCGAGGGAAGGGGCTGGGGACACCACCATTCATTAATACACTTGGATTGGATATTGTTTAAAGTACTTAGCCCTAGTTAACCGATGATCTGGGCTGCTATGGCATGCAAGACATTCCTGTAGTGCACATGAGCAAGCCTGAGACAACAGCGAGTAGTGACACTGGTGAGATTTTCTTTTCCTTTTAAGGCCCATTTCCTATACAAGGACAGTGCAAAACTCTGGGTGGTGTGAGTGGGCGGTGCCATATCACCACACAATGTTGTACATACGTACCGGTCACACCCCCAGACTCATGCCAATGCCACATGGGATTAGGGATCGTAATGTTCGATAATCCGGAAGTGATAGAGGTTAAATGCTAACCAACTCAAAGGGTTTGAATTCCAGACACACATATTCAAATACACAACCCAATACACTGGATCACACGCTACCATTCTGCCGATATAATAATAAACAAAACGTTTACATAACAAGTGTACGTGGACGTGAATAATGAATTCATGGAGCAAAAAAGCATTAAATATAGAAAAGATTAAGTTAAAATTCTCTAGTCAGTTGTCCTATATTGATTGAGTTATTAATACCATGTATGGACAAGATAAATTTATTTAATACTGGTAAATAGAGAACAGTACATTTCTCAACACATATATACTTTCATATTTAACTTCAAATATTTACACAATACTTCAATACAGTGTTAGGAACATAGTTAGCAATGAACACACTGCCATCTCTGGGATCTAGTGCAGTACCATATGGATTCTTCAGATTCCCCACTTTGTGGATCTTGTTCCCTTCAGGATCATAGATGGAGAGACAATGGCCACTATTCTCACTAACAAGGCTGTAACCTTCATCATCAATGGCTAGTCCTCTGGGACCATTAGGATCACCATACATTCTGACATACACACCTTCTTTGCTAAACACTTTGCAACGTGAATGTTTTCCTGAGGGTCCAAGGCAAGACACCATAGATACTGAAAACTATGATTGCCTGAGCCTTTACCATCTATGGTTATTAACCAACCACCATTTTCATTGAATATTTATATCCTATGGTTATTACGGTCAGACACAATCAGTTTGTTGTTGGAATCAATGATGACAGCCACTGGCCAATTGAACTGTCCCTGACCTGATCCATACTGACCAAAACTTATGAAGGAACTTTCCACTTGATGTTAGCTACACGATGGTTGCCACTATCAGCAACATACAACACACATCTCCCTTGATGGATATATACCCCATGGATAAGAGAACGGACCATCACCACTTCCACTACTACCTATGGTATTCTTCAGTTGACCTGTTTTTAAGCAAACATAAATGCAGTGATCATAGCTCCCTACATAGATGTCTCCATTGTCATGGATGGTACACATAATGGCCTATTACACTGGATCACTTGTTGGGCATTACATAAGGTATGGTAGTCACGTTTAGGCCTCACATCAAGGTCATTAGGGCTATTCTGTACATGCTGACCATCCATTGTGATGAGGAGCTGGTGAGGACCAACAGTTTGAGGGATGAGGGTGATGGTGTAGGTACCATCCCTGTGGTCCTCCACCTCTCCATACACAACTGCTCCATTATGGGTCTTGGACCTCATCTCACCCTTCACCTCTATACCACCATGTGGGTACTCCTCCCCCTTTGAGGTCTTGCTTTGTACCTTAACAAGGTACCTGGTCCTTACCTTGGCTACTGATGTGGACATCCATGTGCATGAAGATGGAGAAGGGAAGAATACAATAATTTCACCTAATTTGGATAGTTGCCTGACAAGATCATCTGTTTTCACAGACACAGATATGTTGCTGTGTTGATTTGGAGTGAGGGAAATGGTCTGGACACTCCTGAGGGTGGCCTGCAGTTCAGTGGGTATGAGTCTTCCCAATGCTACAATCTCATGGTCCTTGTGGGTCTGCAGGATCTGGGAGGCCATATCAGTGTAGTGACCAATGTCTCCAACCATCTTCTCAAACTGTTCCTTCTGGAGAGTCAGAGCTGTTGTCTTGGACAGAGAAATGGCTACCAACTCTGACAATAGTGTCTTCTTCTATAATGTTTGTTGGAGTATTTCAAAGGCTTGTTTGATGGCCAAGAAAGCTTGGATATCTCCACTTGTTCTATCATCCTGTTAATTTCATCAATGGCTCCAGTCAACTTTGTCACTACCTCTTTTGCATCTTCAAGTGCTCCTGAGATTTCCATTTGATGGGTCTTTGCTACTGTGGATATTTCCTTCACAGAGTGGCTTTTATGTGAAAATATAGTGCAGTGAGGGCATACCTGCAAGCTACAAGTCTCACAATAAGAATTCAATTTATTGTCCTCATGGTTAGGCTGAGAGCAGTAATGATCTCCTGGCCTCATGGTGGCGTGCAGTTGTCTGGCTCCCTCCTGGTCTAGTCCAACAATTTTGTGTTTGGACACTATTCGATTGCGCTTGTGGTGTTCAAGGCAGAAGGTACACAGGAAGTGATGGCAAGCACAACAGAACACCATTGCAGGATCACTGCTTCCTTCAGCACATTGGTCACATGCTACATCACTGTTACTGGTCATCTTGGACTTGTACCCTGCTACCTCTACTTCAAATCCAAGATGGAGGTTCTGAGGGAGAACACTGGCCCCTCCCACTGGATGCTGGTGTTTTGTTCACAGATGGGACATTGGAACATTTGTTGGGAACCACTTTTCTCTATCTCATGATGGAGACATTGTAGACAGAAGGAGTGCAAACATGATAGAATTCTTGGATCATTGTAGGGCTTGGAGCAGGTAATGTGTGAAAAGGGTTTCTCCATAACCACACTGTTGGTAGTAAAGGATAAAATAGTGCAGTCTATACAAAAGCACTTGAAGTTATGGACCTAGGCAATTCAAAATCAATTAAACTACTGTACATGTATTGCACTACAGCTTCAGGGCTAGTATTGTAGCATAAGAATCCAGTCACCTGATGAATGCTTAGCTTTAGTTATGCAAGATAGCATATAAATGACCACTGGGCAATAGATAAAATATTATGATTTCTCCATAACCACACTGTTGGTAGTGAAGAATACAATAACTAAATTTAGACATTAAAATGGGTATGTTGCAAACAGCACAACACAGGGTTAGTATTGCAGTATAAGAATCCAGACACCTGGTTAATTCGTAGCTAGTTATGCAAGATGGAACATAAAAGAACACTGGAGTGTGGTCCTCAATTTCAGAAACAAAAGGAGTCTTTAGCAGCCGAAGAGTTAGCAGTCTCTATGTCTTAGACAATTCTGTTACTGGTTACCTGAACCTGGTCGTGTCCATAATGAGGTCTAATAGGTTATTTTCAAAACATGATCAATTTGCTGAATTTGTTAAACCAGTGGTTAAGGTAATTGAATTTTGATATCAAATGGATACCGATTAATGGTACATGTTTCTAGCCATGCCTAAGTGAAAGAAATACTATTACAAAACAAATCAATAAAAACATCATCTGAACATAAAGCTAATACTTTGCCCACACATGTTCATGTAGGTTAACAATAGTGATTAGGAAGGTAGTTTGGAAGCCGATTTTGAGGGTTATTTTGATTGTTTGATGACGATAGACAGTTTCTGAAAAACAAAGTACATGCTGTGTACAATTTTAAAAATAGAAAATATTCCATCAGGACAATTTTACAGAATTTTCAATGCCTAAATTGACCATTGACACAAAATCTGTATCGATTGAAGCCCGTCTTGAGAAATTTCAATCACAATTATTGACATGCATGCTATGCCAACAAACATTTCTTGATTTGAAATATCCTTTTTAAATTTATGGCTTATATATTCCATAACCAGCAGATGACTGATGGGATGTGGTTGTTGCTAATTGTGTCCAGATACTGCTCTTGATCCTCTTAGTCACCATGCCATGACCTGCAGGCATGAGGGAGATGTGGCCATACACCCTAACTGCATGTGGGATGTGGTCGTTGACCTCTGTTGTCATGCCAACATGATGAACAGTTAGTGTGGAGAAGGGTCATCGTATCACACCACACCTGCTGACATTCTCATTGCTGGAAGGGACAGAGGCAAACCTGCCACATTAGATATCACCATTACATCACCACTGCTCTGCCATCTTGGGTGAGTCGTGTCAACAGGATAGGGAAGCCTATGCAGATGAGGACCACAAGCTCCACTCCAATGGACCCAAATGCCAGGAGTTGGGTTGGTCCTACATGCCATTGGCTGTGCGGGAGTATGGCAATTGAGGCAAAGAGGCCACAACACCATCTGCAGGCTAGTGTTCCACCTGCCCCTTCACCTGTCCTCCTCCAAGCCAGTACTTGTGGCTTACACTTATGGCCAGCTGAAAAGCCACATAGGATCGAATTATGTCTGTGCCAGTTAACAATACTGGCGGAAAGCGAG
>JABACO010000592.1:0-28138 GCA_013339895.1 Ephydatia muelleri | reverse complement strand
AAATTCAAGCTCATTGGGAAGCCAGGCAAAATGGCGTAACAGAGTGACTTTCCATACCCAGTTAAGTTGGAAGGCAAAACGAAGCCATCCCGACCACCGAGAACGTCTGCCGCTATTCGTAGCTGTTCGTCTTCTTTCAGTGTAAAAATAACCCATCGTTCACCGCTGTCTTAATCGCTTGTGTACGCCCTCCATTGTCATCGATTACGAATAACTTTAACAATAACTGAGGTATGCAATTATTGCATGCCTCGAATCTGGACAGAAATGAGTACACGAGTACACCAGACCCTCTTTTCACGTAGCGGTGATGTAATCCATCCGCTGCTGTGTATGAGGGTCTGGGAACGAGACTGTTGTGTGTGTGTGTGTGTGTGTGTGTGTGTGTGTGGGGGGGGGGGGGGGGGCAATTCGCGTCAGGTCCAGAAGCTTCGCAAGCCGGGACCCGCACCACATAAGCGGACCATGACCCTTTTAGGGGGGGGGGGGGGGGGGGAAGGGGGGGGGGTTCGTTCGAACCCCCCGAACCCCCCCCCTGGCTATGGGCTTGTAGTGTTCGGCCCTATGTGCATATCTTAGAAGTTAGAAGGAGTAGATATGGCCTTCTCCCTATACTAGTACAGTTGGCCATCTCTATAATGGTGGACATCTCCCTGTACTGTAACCAGTGGTAGCCTTCTCCCTTTACTCCCGACTGTTAATTGCCCGTCTCCTTATACTGTTGGTCTTCTTCCTTATTGTTAGACTGGTGGCCTTCTCCCTGTACTACTTGTCTGTGACAATCCACGAGCTTCAGAACTTTTGAACCACCTTGGAAGTGCAGCAATAAAGTTTTGCCGGATTTGTATGGTGAGTGTATTGTGTAATAAATCAAACGCTATTATTTTATCTCAGACAAGCAGGACAGAAAGTCCTGATATTGTTTGTGCCAAGCGTACAAAGGCTATTGCATTACAACAGATAACAGAGATCCGAGCACAGCTTACTGAAAGTGAGAGTGGAACAAAGAAAAGTTGTTGGATTAGGGAGGATGATAATCCACTCCTTTCCATGCCTGCTGACCTCTATGAGTAAGGATACTTAATTAGTATGGGGCGTGTACTCTATTTTTTTACTTAATTAGTATGGGGTGTGTACTCATATTTTTTTACTTAATTAGGTATGGGGCGTGTACTCATATTGTCTATATAGATTGCACACCTGTGGAAAGCTTTGCACACATTACTGTTGGGGACTTGAAAGCACATTCTTGAAATACTAATTGCCAAAGTTTTCCTGCCAACAGAAGAGAGGAGATCCTTGCCAGAATAAGGGGCATTCAACACATCCGGGTTTAATTACTAAGATGTAACGGCAATGTATGCCGTACTATCAATCCTTGGTAGGTCGGGACTTTCAAAGGATGGGCCAGATGTGTTTATTTATACTGAGTCCATATTTGAATGAAGGAGACTGTGAAGTACTGCTTGCATTTACAAGGTTAGTATCCTTTTGAACATGTACATGTGTATAAGTTGAGCTTGTAAAATTTTCAATGCAGGTGTTTCAGATTGCATATTTGCGACATCTTTCAACCTTCATCTGCTGATTCATGCAGGAATGTTTGTCATGCATTTGTTGATTCAGCCAAAGCGTCACATGCCAACTCTACTAGAAAAGCAAAAAAACATACCTTTCTTCTCCATTTTGTGGATTGCATGCATGATTCAGTTTGGACCATCTTCAGCTTTCAGTGCAGAAAGGATTGAAGGTGTCATGAAATCTGTTTAGATAAATCTTTTCACAGATTTGAGTCGTTTAATGCCAATGTTCGGACATACAACATATTTGGCAACAGATTGGCTCCTAGAAGGGACATAGCTCAACGGTTTTCCACATTGCAACATTTGCGCTACATTTGTTCTGATGGTGTGGGTGCAAATGAAAGGTACACACAGACACACATGCACACAGACATGCATGAAATACACACTAGCACACAACATGCACACGCAGGCACACAGACACACATTACATACACACACAGACCACAAATGCACACACAGACACACTAACACACACACATGACATACACACACAGACACACAAATACGACTGCATTTCAATTTGTGTACCAAGCTTGCAATAACACACACATGCATACGCACAGGCACACACACACACACAGACACACAAATGCACACTAACGCACACACACACACAAACGCACACAGACACGCACATGACATACACACAGACGCATACAAACACACACACACAGATACACAGACATACACATGGACACACAAAAACACACATGACAAACACACATGCACACACCATGCCACACACACGTACACACACACACATGGAAATACACACTAGCACACACAGACACACATGCACACACACATGCATGAAATACACACTAGCACACACATGCACACACAGGCACACACAGACACACATGACATACCACACACACATGACATACACACACGACTGCATTTCAATTTGTTGTACCAAGCTTGCATAACACACACATCCACACGCACAGGCACACACACACATGACATACACACACAGACACACAAATGCACACACAGACACACAAATGCACACATAGACACACTAACGCACACACACACACAGGCACACACAGACACATGACATGCACATACAGACACACTAACACACACCAACACAAACCTCACACACAGACACACACATGACATACACACAGACGCATACAAAACACACACACAGACACACTAACGCGCACACACACTCACAGACACATGACATGCACACACAGACACACTAACGCACACAGACACACACATGACATACACACAGACGCATACAACACACACACAGACACACTTACGCACACACACACACTAGCGCACACAGACACACACATGACATACACACAGATGCTTACAAACACACACACACAGATTACACAGATACACACATGGACACACAAAACACACGACACGCATATGACAAACACATACACGCACACACACACGTACACAAACACACATGGAAATATACACTAGCACACACAGACACACATGCACACACATGCACAAACAGGCACACACAGACACACATGCATACACACAGACGCATACAAACACACACACTAACGCACACACACACACAAACACACACACGACATACACACAGACACATACAAAAACACACACAGACACACTAACACACACAGACACACACATGACATACACACAGACGCATACAAACACACACACACAGATACACAGACACACACATGGACACACAAAACACACGACACACATATGACAAACACACACACGCACACACACACACATGGAAATACACACTAGCACACACAGACACACAAAACACACATGCATGAAATACACACTAGCACACATGCACAAACAGGCACACACAGACACACACATGGCATACACACAGACGCATACAAAAACACACACCCACACACACTAACGCACACAAACGCACACACAGACACACACATGACATACACACAGACGCATACAAACACACACACACAGATACACAGACACACACATGGACACACAAAACACACGATACACACATATGACAAACACACACACACATGCACACACACACATGGAAATACACACTAGCACACACAGACACACATGCATACATGAAATACACAGACACACACACACGAGACAGTCACACAAAACACTCAGATACACACATGCACAGACACACACAGGAACATACACACATGACAGACACACACACACACACACGAAATGTATAGACACTCCCGAAATACACAGACACACACACAGAACACACAGACACGCAGACTTGCACACAGACTCGCACACACAAAATACACATGCACAGACACAACAGACACACACTCACAGATACACACACAATACACACAAACACACATACAGATACACACACACAGATATACAGACGCACACACAGACTCGCACATGTGCACAGACACGTGTTACACAAAGCACACACTGTTGTTCATGTGGAAAAAAACAGTAGTGCTCTCTGATAATGATGGTACACAATTTTTCTCTCACTGAATGCCTTCTCTGCACATGCATTTTTGATCTATCCATTGAACAGCTCATGAGATCATGAGACATGTCTACACATGTAGGTACATGTAGCAACGTGTACACTGTAGTGTCATAGGAGTGGTCCTTTATGCATACATTGTGTCCTTATAGGACTGTCCCCTGACACAAGGGACAAGTCATAAGGATATGCCATGGTTAGCAAACAAGCTCAAGAGGCTTCTGTTTATCTTGAGTGCTCGTGGAATGATGAATATTGCTATCCATTGTGTCTGTGTAAACTTACCACGGGCCTGACCTACCGCAATCAGCAATCATACTAATTCATCACCAGGCAGAACCATCGCCCTTCAAAAAAAAACTGCGTGGTTCATCCTTCTTCAACTAGAAGAGGCAGCACAGTGTTACGTGTCGCACTGTACTAATTTGTATGCAGTAAATTAAATGACTACTCGTAGAAGGTTATAGCAAGGCACAGTACGTACTTTGTACTTATGGTGAGGAACAGCAATCGTACACTCGTTTAATTCGCTGCATTCAATTAGTGCGACATGGGACACACAACATTGTGCTGATGAAAACAGTAGGCCTGTGAGACCTGCGATGAAAATTATTGTACCTCCCATATCGTTGCAGATCGTGGTAGGTCAGGTAAGTTTACACAGACATATCGATTGCAAGCTAGTAACGATATTCATTATACTGTACTCCGAAAAGGGCTTTTTTACAGGTCAGACGAGCACTTGTACAGAGTGCTAGATGAGAGAAGAGTATACGTCTGCTTGCAACAATACAGAGGAAACACACAGAGATTGGTGTGTGTGTGTGTGTGTGTGTGTGTGTGTGTGTGTGTGTGTGTGTGTGTGTGTTGTGTGCGCTCAGGATGTACAGACGCATTTGCACAACATATACACATGCATCAGGGTGTGTGAACCAACATGAGGGCATGTTCATGTACTCTGTGTGAGCTAAATATTGTATGGGCAAAGAGAGACTCAAGTCTCTGCAACTGGTACACAAGCCACCTAGCTGAGTAGTGGAGCATAAAGAATGATAAGAAGTTGTTCAAGATCAAGGATTTTGCCAAACAGGAAAGCTTTATTACACAATTGTACTTAACTACAAAAAGATGGATGTAGTGTGTAAGAACTTAAAGTCTTATGCACGTTGCTGCAGGGACCCTCCACACACACACCACAATTTTTGGCCAACTGTGTAATCTCATCAAGGAATGATAGCTGACAACAACTTGTTCGATGACAGCATCGTACGCATCATGATTAAAAATAAATTCGTGCATCTCTACATGTAGACTTGTATATTTAATTATTCATTTTGCTCAAAAGAAATCAGCCACACCCCCCCCCACACACACACACTTTTTAATATTGTACCATGGGCCCAGTGCTGTAGTGAATACAGTGATATACTTTGCCACATGCATACAGTGGTACGGGACACCAATCCTATGGGGGCTGAGGACCAGTATATGACATAGAGCTCGCACTTTAGAGACAGTACATACACATAGGTACATATAGCTACATGTGTGTCTGTATATGTGTGTCTGTGTGTATGTCGTGTGTGTATCTGTGTCCATGTGTGTGCATGTGTGTCTCTGTGTGTCTGCATGTGGTGTGTCTATGTGTATTTCGTCTGTGTGTATTTTTTGTATGAGTCTGTGTGCATGAATGTCTGCGTGTCTGTGTGCGTATCTTTGTGCGTGTTTGTGTATTTCATGTGTGTGTCTGTAGGTGTGTTTGTGTATTTCGTGCGTGTGTCTTTGTGTGCTTGTGTGTCTGTGTGTCTGTTGTGTGTATGACATGTGTGTATCTTGTGTGTGTGTGTGTGTCTGTGCATGTGTGTGCGTCTGCATGTGTGTCTGTGCATGTGTGTGTCTATGCTTGTGTGTCCATGTGTACCCGCGTCTGTGTGTCAGTCTGTCGTGTGTCTGTGCATGTGTGTGTCTGAGAATTTCGTGTGTGTGAGTCTGTGTCCATGTGTGTCTGTGCGTGTCTGTGTGTATGTCGTGTGTGTATGTCGTGTGGTGTGTCTGTGTATTTCATGTGCATGTCTGTGTGTGTCTCTGTGCATGTCTGTGTGTGTCTGTGTATGTGGCTGTTGTGTGAGAGTGTGTTGTGTGGGTCTATGCGTGCCTGTGTGTGTGTGTGTGTCTGTGTGTGCGTCTGTGTGTGTGGTGCATGCCTGCATGTATCTGTGTGTATGTGTCTGTGTGTGTATCTGTGTGTGTGTCTGAGTGTGTGTGTCTGTGTGTATGTTGTGTGTGTGTCTGTGTGTGTGTGTGTGTGTGTGTGTGTTAGTGTGTCTGTGTGTGCATTTGTGTCTGTGTGTGTATGTAATGTGTGTCTGTGTGTACCTGTGTGTGCATGTGTGTGCTAGTGTGTATTTCATGCATGTGTGTGTGCATGTGTGTCTGTGTGTGCTAGTGTGTATTTCCATGTGTGTGTGTGTACGTGTGTGTGCGTGCGTGTGTGTTTGTCATATGTGTGTCGTGTGTTTTGTGTGTCCATGTGTGTGTCAGTGTATCTGTGTGTGTGTGTGTGTTTGTATGCGTCTGTGTGTATGTCATGTGTGTGTCTGTGTGCGTTAGTGTGTCTGTGTGTGTTTTTGTATGTGTATGTGTATGTCATGTGTGTGTGTGCATTAGTGTGTCTGTGTGTGTGTGTTTGAATGCGTCTGTGTGTATGCATGTGTGTCTGTGTGCCTGTGTGTGCTAGTGTGTATTTCATGCATGTGTGTGTGCATTGTGTCTGTGTGTGTGGTGTGTGTGTGTGTGTGGTGTGTGTGTGTGCGTGTGTGTGTGTGTTTGTCATATGCGTGTCGTGTGTTTTGTGTGTCCATGTGTGTGTCTGTGTATCTGTGTGCGTGTGTTTGTATGCGTCTGGGTATGTAATGTGTGTGTCTGTGTGCGTGTGTGTATGCGTCTGTGTGTATGTCATGTGTGTGTCTGTGTGTGCGTGTGTGTGTGTGCGTTAGTGTGTCTGTGTGTGCATTGTGTGTTTGTGTGTGTATGTCATGTGTGTGTGTGTGTGCCTGTGTGCGTGTGTGTGCTGTGTGCGTTATTGTGTCTGTGTGTGCATTGTGTGTTTGTGTGTGTATGTCATGTGTGTGTGTGTGTGCGTTAGTGTGTCTGTGTGTGCATTTGTGTGTCTGTGTGTGTATGTCATGTGTGGTGTGTGCGTTAGTGTGTCTGTGTGTGCATTTGTGTGTCTGTGTGTGTATGTCATGTGTGTGTGTTGTGCCTGTGCATGTGCATGTGTGTGTTATGCAAGCTTGGTACACAATTGAAATGCAATCAGCTGAATTGAATAGAATACATGTACATGTGCAAATGACAATGTTGTGAGTGAGAGTGTTTGTACCATCATCAGACAGGTGTATTGTTTGCCACATGTATAACTGGTGTGTGCAAGTACGCTGTACATGAGTGTGTGTGTGTGTGTATGTGTGTGGTGTGTGTGTGTGTGTGGTGTGTGTGGTGTGGTTGTGTATAAGAAAATAGGCCATACGATAGTGTACAGGGCCATGTACGCAACAATGCAAGTGTGCACAAGTGGGAGCCAGCATGAGTTCATGTACTATGTGTGAGCTGAAAGTTGTGTGAGACCGAAATCATTGCAATCGTAGCCGAGTGGGCGTGGCATATATAAGACGATGATTTTAGCAAGATGATGGCAAATAGGAAAGCTATATTACACGACTAGAGGATGATGTGAGTGCGTAGGCAAATAGCCTTACGCGTGCCGTTTTGAATACTGCCGGCGACGTGGGAGGCGCAAGGTTATACTGCAACCATTCACTTGGGTCCGTTAATTTGGTACGATCGTCTGGAACTGAGCAGCGTTCTTCTTCTTTAACTTTCCCGCATAAACTCACTGCCTGAGTGAGACAAAACAGTTGGGAACGGCTAGCTTAGTTTAAGGGAGAAATGGCGGAACAAAGAAGTATCAACATTTATTGTGCATTGGGAGAATGGAACATGCAAAAATGGTGCAATCGAGCGGGAAATGTGCATTAACTTTGCACAGCTGTATCTCCGTGACGGATAGAGTAAAAATTAACGAACTGAACACATCAATAGCAACAGGACTCCTGTACGAACATACTGAATTTGAAGCGATTTAAACTCTCCTAGCTGAAGATGTGGCGGTTTTGAACCCCATGGGGTATCGGACTTCGTAGCATCAGCACGGAACTAGCGCAAGGCCCCAAAATAAGTTTCCACGTAGTGAAATGGTGTAGTATGAAGTGTTGAAAATAGGAAGTCGATAGCGTTAACCGTTGGGAAGTTATAGCGATTCACCCGCGATGCATTTTTATAACATTTTATAATATATCCGTGGGGCAATTTTCGCGGAAACTGTCCCAGATTACAACAGCGTAATACATGATTTCTAATAAATGCTCCCTTTGTGAAGGGCACTATTATTACATCCGATTCGAACCTAAGTAATCACAGAATCACACTGTCAACACATCAATATCGAGTACGTGGATGGAACCACACAGCTACGCTTAAAGTTTCTCACCTCGGATCTGCAAAATATTAGCGTTGCTGTTGTGTTTATTTGATAACTGGAGGTGTCGCATGTACATGTGATCATGTTTGGCTGCTGGTTTGTTTCTCAGACACTCGATTCAGCTACGTGTAGGCCTATAAGATCCGCTAACATAAAATTTGATATACGAAGTGTTGCCAGCGTACGTAGATATCTGAGCAGCCGGTCGAGGTATATGCAGCCATTCTAAATTCAAGACAAAGATCTGTCTACTCGGTGTAGAAAACACAAACTCGAAGCTTTTAGTATTCCATGTAATAGTTATGTTTATACGCTCATTTCCCCTGTCTACCCCGCCCCCTGGCCCACCTCGCCGACTCCACCCCCGCAGAATTGCCCTAGATGGGCGTGTCCAAGTTAGAGGTCTCACATTAGCTAAATATCTATGGCAACCCATAGAAACGCCATTTTAAAATGGCGCCTTATTGCACCAAACCTGGTTTACTATTTTTAAAATGGTCCCCAAATTCTTCACGACAACATTCACTTTTTTTCATATATTATATTATTTGGATAGTTGCAGAATAGTTTTAGAGGGTGGCAAAAGTTCTAACCCCCTCTGTTCATTAGTTATAACTAATGGAATATCTTAATTAGCATGATTTTTTTCCATTTTGTGTACAAGTCTATGGAATATCAGAAATGGTCCCAGAATTTTGGACGGTATGAAATACAAATTTGAAATTGCCTACATTTGAACATCATTTAGAGTAGTATTAGTGAGTAGCAAAAGTTGCAGGTCCGTTATTTAATTAATCAAGTTAGTAAAAACGCCATACATTCTCTATGGAACGTACCGCGGAATGAAATCCAAAAATTTACAAACCGCAACTTTCGTGACCGTTCATTTCTCCATATGCCGCAAAACAACTTATAAGGGACAAGCTGACTAGCCTTTTGACAAACTAAGAAAACCTGTATTCAACTGCTCACACAGCCCACAGAGGAGGTGTATTACCTCTAAATACTATGATGCAATATAGTATGAATAAGACGTTCATTCCATCTGTATTACATTGCGGGTCATTCTATTATAAGTGGGGGTAGTGTGTGCTTCACATCTTCCGATCCTGATGCAATTATTCACATTTGTTCATCTAAGGATAAATATTACCTGAACCAGTTATTAAATTAATAACCTTAATGGTTTACGAAATATACTGAACTGAAAAATTAATTTATCCAGAATGTTTGCAACTTTGCAGGCTAATAACCTTTCCATTTTTTGCCTGATAGTGACTTCTTTAGCATCAAATTGAATCTCAATTTACTTAGAATCTGTATTATATATATATTTAACTTTGGTAGGTGATGAAAGGGTTAAATAAAATTTATCATCATAGCGCAGATTTCTAAATGGAGATGGTTTCCGGATTGAAAAATTTTCAGGATTGAAGGGGACTATCAATATTGTTGCTTGCATGAAATAAAAATTCAGTTTATAGACAAGCTCTAGGGACCCGCATCGAGTATACGAGTGTCCGCCTTCTTAAATGTTATACAGTATATTTTAGCACTAATCTAAAGTAAGTGTTTGTTTATACACCACAAGTGTGTTACATAAGTCAGTGGCGGATCCAGGATTTGGGAGGGGGCGCAATGGAAGGTGTGGCTATAGGTGGGGAAGAGTAGTGAGTGGTGCCGCCCTGGGGAGGGTGCCCACCTCCCGCCCAGCTAGGGGGTATGGGGTAGCGCTGTAAGCTCCCCCATTGAGAAGCTTTGCAATTTTAGTGTTTCGGCATAAAAAATCCTATAGCATTTATAACAATGAGAATGTCACAGCATTAAGATACATTGTTTTAATCACTATTTTCTGTTGCATCATCCAAAAGGAATGCAAGCTTCATTTGGCGCTTACTTGCATGTGAAGGCGTTTGCAGAGCCGACCTGATCTGCCTGGTCTTTGATTACTTAATTTCGCCATTGGCAACGTCTTGTGGCGGTTGTATTACACTCGGGACGAAGATCATTTCATGATAAGCGTTAAATTAGTGCAAGCATTTCAAACATTTTCACCACACCCATCTTCACCCCTCCTCTACACCCATCTTCACCCCAGATGTCCTATTATCTCATGCAGTCAGCTCCCTCAACCAAATGTTGCTATTTAAAGCATCATTTTCTCCCACAACCTACCCAAGGGCAGTAGTGTCTTTGAGATACAGGATAGTGTTGCTGTGTAGTGTGCACCTTGTAATCTCATTGTGCCTGATAGCTAATATTTGATTTGTGCAGTTATCATTGGACAAGTCAACAGTTACCAAGAAGGTGGAGCTCTGTGTGAAGGTTGGATTGCATACGGCAATTAGACAAATTCGTAGCACGAAAACAATTTCGTTGGTCAATTTTTTCTCAGGGCCGTAGGAACGAAAAATAACCTGTACGGCTATATATGTATAATGGATGAGGGGTACAGGAGGGGGCATAGCCCCCTCCCGCTTCAGCTAGAGGGGTATGGGGGGAGCGCTGTAAGCTCCGCCCCAGAAGTTTTTGCTACTGTATTGATTTAAAGTCTTGAAACTGCTGCTAAAAAGGTTAACAAGGTGGCTATTTCAGTATTAGATATGATAAATGTGATATACTGAACTGTTATACATTGCCGGTATAAGCAATAAAAGTTACTCATACTAAAAGTTAAATTCAACTTAAATATAGTCTCATAATGGTATGATGTTCTCAAAACTTGCCGAACACATCCAACCTATGGTCGTTCAGAGCAACAAATTCATTCAAACATGATGGAATTGACAGAGCGTCTGTTCTTTCCTTGTGAGCATGGAGAATCATGATGTTGTTTAATCGCATTTGAGTCATTGTGGAACGTAGGTAAGTCTTTACCCTACGAAGTACAGAAGCACTTCGTTCACTTACAGCATTGGTGGCTGGCGTGACATAAATCAGCTTCAATAAGGAGCATACATCTGATATAGATGCACGCTGCGCAAGTGAAAGGCTGGAAACGTGATATTTAACAGCATCAAGAGTTGGATTCAGCTTCTCTGTTGTTGAAGAGAACATGACACCTAGCAGCTCTAACTGGGTTTCAAGTCTTGATGCATCTGCAAAATCATCGTGGTAGTGCTTAAGAACAAAATGGAGTTCTTCAGAGTACTCTTCTTTTTTGCAGCCTTAAGCAACAATGACTCCAAATTCAGCAACACCGCGTAGCCTGGTTGGTCAAACCTCTCTCTAACAGCACTGATAACTAAGTCCAGGCACTCGAAGTACTGCTGACGGTAGAGCTCTTTAACTGTAATGTGAAAATAGCCTGTACTGGATCCTACCTCTAAATGGGTAGGCGCTTTCTTTTCTAGGCAGCAAAGGCTCTTGTACGCCATACTTCTCTTGGAGAAGTATAACTCTTTCCCAGAAGAGATCAAAACTTTCCGAAGAGCGCATCATGCAGAGTGTTTCGCAAGTTAACATTGCACACTGCTGTGCCTCTGAAGCAGTAAGTGCTGGAGACTGCAGGGTTCTACTCAAATTGTCTGTGTGCTTTAAAAGCCGCTCACCTAGCACTGCACCAAAAAGAAATCGAACCTACTCATCGTTGCTTCTATCCCTATGATTCGAGCTCTAACCTCTGAGTCGGTCACTGAATCCTTCACTGTATCCCACAAAGCATTCAGCACCTCGTAGTTATCAATTACACTTTGTAACGATAAAGCACGAACTGTCCACCTAGTTGGACACAACGTACGGAATCCTGGAGTTGAAGGAGCAAGTTCAGATTTAAGTCGATTAAAAATAGCTTCTTGTTTCGGTGAAAACTTCACCAGCTTGGAAATCTCAAATACTGTGTCAAGAGTGTCTCGTAGTATTTTGTTCTTTTTCACCATGTCTGAGGCTGCAAGGTTTAATGCATGTCCATAGCAGTGTGTGTATGTCGCACGGGATTCCTCTGCCAATATCTGAGCTGCAACTCCATTTCTATGCCCTGCCATGTTTGCTGCTCCGTCGTAGCATTGACCCCTGCAGTTGGTAATAGGTAAGTTCATCCGTATCATGGTGTCTTTCAGGATGTGCACTATTGTGTCACTCTTGGTTGTCTCCACAACATACACTCCAACGAAATCTTCCGAGCAAACAAATTCCTCATCAACTGTACGAAACATACCACCACCTGCTCTTTGTTTGAAGCATCAGTAACTTCATCAGCCATGATACAGAAATGCTTTGCATTTTGGATTTTTGCAGCAATGTCCCTTACAAACACTGGAGCCCATAATAGACAGCAGTTCATTTTGGATCTGAGCACTAGTGTACTTGCTAGTCTTTTGCTGCATCCAATTAATCAATTCCGGCTGTTTAATGGCAAGGAGATGGAGAAGTTGGATAAAGTTGCTATCCTTCTCATCTTCATCACCTCGTAGCGCAATACCTTGTCTGGCTAAAAATCTTATATTTTCAGCAATAGTTACAAGGCATTGTCCACTAATCTTCTTTCCTTCAGCATGAGCAGTTGAAAGCATCTCTCCGATGTCCCTTGTTGTTTCAGGAATCGTAACAAGGACTTCAACGGCTTTCTTGTGTGTGGTAGTTTGCTCATGGCGTGCAAAAGGCAACAGTAGCATCCTTCCAGTTGGAAAACCCACCACAGACAAAGGGTGAATCCTTTATGTTGCCAGAGGCCAGGCTCAACTTTCCTTCATGGACGGCTTTAACGCAAGTGTGGCAAAACGAGAGGTCTTGAGAGCTATCGTAGTGTAGCCAATGCCAGTTGGAAAACCAGTTACGATTAAAAGAACGCTTTACCATTTTTTTCTGGCCGAACGTGCGCATCGGAAATACACATTTCAACGGCTGATTAGGCGCAACGCCCACGTTTGGTGGTTTAAAGCTCGGGAACACTGACAGTTTCATACCCGCCATCTACACAAGCTCCAGCCGCTCACAATGAATATTAAAAATCTATAATCACATATATTAATAAATTTAGTTAATAACTTATCATTAGGCCAAAAACCTGTACGGCTTTGGCCGTACAGGCCGTAGTGGTTGCTACGGCCCTGTTTCTCTATAGCTATACTGTTCTTGCTTACTTAGCTACTGAACCACACACACATACACACTCACATGCTACAGTACTATTAACGTTGTCTTGCTTCGCACCAGCTAGGTTTTAATCGTGGCAGTCATCTCTTGCAACTTGTAGGATGGTTTAGCGTAGTTGTTGATGACCAAAGTCGAGCAATTGGTGATACCACGGAATGTGATATCGCACTGGAATACTCATTGTCTAGTGGTGGACCAGCTCAGAAGAAGTCGTTTCAGTAATGGATCAAGTCTGCTCCCTCGTGATCCAGTGCACTGCTTACGTTCTGCCGCTTGGCGGGCATTTGTTAGGATATTATAGGTATTTACGCATGCGCAGCGCATTTGAACTTCAGGGAGTGATATATTTCTGGTAGGTGGCTGTGTTCCTCTAGGAGACGAAGTTGGAGAGTTAGACATTTTCTGTGTGTTGTTATTTGCACAGGGTTGTCTGTACTTCTGGACTGAGCGTTTGTTGAGAGGTCTCACTCTTGGATTCAACGGTAAGTCCGGTTTGGGTGTGGTACATGCCCTTGCTCAGCCATCAGCTGCCAAGTTACCCTGGATGAGTTTGTGAACAGGCCTTGACTCCATCCATTCTCAGAGATATAAGTATTCAATATCGGTTTTTTCACGTGTGGTGTGATTTTGTATGACATCGAATAACCTGTTGTGACACTTTACATACCATTAGCCCTGTCCCCTCCCTTCCTCTCTCTCATTCCTCTACCCTTCCACAGTCTCTCGCGTGGGGCCAAATCTTTAAGATAAGAATTTCGTGCTTTTATGAGAGAGCAGAGAGCGGCATGTTGTATGTATACCGCCTGTTGTAATTGGTTGTTTATTATTTCAACTCATTAAATATTTATTGGGGGCCGTCAGTCGGGACTAGACCTAGAGCTCTAGTAGGCGCTGGAAGTGAAATGATAGTGTGTAATGTGCTCACTTGTTATAAAGGTGTTTTGTATTGTGTTTTGGGACTTGTGTGAGTTGTGATGATCTCTTTAGGATGACAATGGACTTTGTCCCTTTTGTATTTTCTGGTGATTACTGCCTTTATTTGTTGAGTCTGGAGTGTCAATTCATTTGTTTGCGCCTTGAGCTACTGCTTCATTTTGTTCCTGTTCGAAGACTATTTATTGCTGAGACTGGTACTGGTTGACTGCAGGTCCTCTCTAGCTATCAAGTTACAAGTGATACAAAAGCTAATGTGGTTCACATACGTAACAAACGCAGCGAGAAACTATGGTTATAAATGTTTTTTTGGTGAGTCTTATTAATGTATAATTTGCCTGTCCTGTTGCTAATAGACGTCCGCTCTTCAGTCTGGAGGTTGCTGGTTCATCTGTTCCTGTCTGGAGGTTTGACTGCTGTTTTGTCTGTATCTCTACTGGCCTCTAAGAGGTTACAACCATGTAAAATAGACCTGTGATGATGTCTAGAGAGGCTTGGGTATGTCTAGGAGGGGAATGAGACTGGTCTATAGTGGTAAAAAAGTACTAGGCTCGTGTATGGGTGTTCAAATGTCTGTTCGGGGTGGGGAGGAGGTTAGGATATGTTGTGCTGTCTGTATATGGGAAAATTATCCACTAGCCTCTCCTGATTCTCACAGACTATCACTTTTGGTCTGACTGGCTGCTACAGTCTACTGATTTACGTCCTCACGAGGTGAGTTTTTAAAATCTTTAGTTTGTAGTGATGCTTACTAGGCGGATGTCTAGCTGAACTAAGTAAGGTCATTCCATGCTTAATTGTACCACCCTAATCTCTATATAATGTACCCTACTCATGGCCACCCTTCTCTGCCCTCATGGCAATGTGTCGGATAACAGTCGGACATCGGACATTTTCCGATCAATTTTGCAACTTGTCCGGCCAATTTTGCGCATGTGCGGTAATGATGTCCGCGCACAATATTGATAGCAGCTGCAGCTCCGCTAGTTGTGCGCACGCACGCTAATTGCATATATAAACGCGCGTGATATGAATTGAGCAGCTGAGAGCGAGATCGGTCCATTGTCTAAAAAGCGAGCAGCGGATTCACCCTTGTAGAACGAGAGCGCTCAATCTAAGAAGCGTGACGTAACGTAACGGTCGGAACGGTAAAGAAGTGGATCCTTGAAAACGATATAAGGAGATCGCAACATCTACATGTACGATAAAATAAATCCGATCGTGAACATGTTTCTGCTCTTAAGTGCTCGGTGTGCTATTGATCGACTTGTCACTATGTTTGGTAAAGGCTGGTATTGATCCACTCCTCATTAAAGCAGAGTGTATAGATTTGACAGAATATGGCAAGCAGTACCTCAATCTAGTCAAGGATGGATACCGCACCAACTGGTGGGAAACTCTTTAATGCAGCAGATCCCCAGAAGTGGAGCAACGTGTTGGGACTAATAGAGCAGCTGTTTTATATCCCTGCATCAAATAGCCATCTGGAGCGTGTTTTTTTTTTCATACTAAAGCGTATCAAAACCGAAAGGGGAACACGCTAGGGAAAAACCATCTTCTTCGAATAGCAGTTGACTGCCCTCCTCTAGCTCAGTGGGATGCTATTCCTGCAGTTCGTTTATAGTGGAATGACAAGCAGCGCAGGCAAATGACACAAGATATCAGGGCACCACCAATATTCAACACTAATAGTGCAGTTAACTGTCAGTGAGCCTGCATACACGTTAAATCTTGAAGATTAGGACACATTCTTGAGGACTATGTTGATAATGACTAATTATGCATTGCGTTCTTTAATCTTAAAAACCATTTTGTTCTTTCATGCACTCATCGTTTAAGCGATAGAACGTGCAATGTGTTGTGTTTCAATGCTATTAAATATGACCTGTGTATATATAAAATAACAGTGGCGGATACAGGGGGGGGGGTCGGTGGTGTCCGGACCCCCCCCTCAGACCTGATGATGAATAAGATTAATACTTTGATTCATTAGCGAAACCAATTAACAACATCCACGTGATATTCTAGAGAACGGGCAAGCGTGTTCACTCGGGCTCGGAAAGTATCTTAAATTACTTTTCAAAGAAAGTAAAAGGTAATTTATGCGTACAGGAATCGCGCGCCTGTTATGACTTCACCCACCCGATCGCGTTATCTCATTACGTGAATGCAGCTGCGTGAATGCATGAGGGCCCACATGCACACACCACTTAGACTACTCCTTCCCCCCCCGCAGTCCTATTAGAAATCGATCCACCCCCCCCCCCCCCCCCGTCCCCCTCCCTTTCAGACTTACCTCGCTACGGGCCTGGAGTTTCTTTTTTATACTTCAGTTATTATCTTTTTTGACACATGCAGATATGGGTAAGACGCAAGATGAAGATATTGTGCATGCCTATAACTTGATACACAGTGTCATCAGTGATATTGCAATTTTCAGAGAGAACATTGAAAAAGATTTTCATGATTGGTTTATGGATGCTAGCAGAATTGGTAGTGAGTTAGGCATAGTACTTACAGTTCCACGTCTATCTGGAAGACAACAACACAGGGCTAATGCAGGTCCAGAAAATCCAGATCCTGAAGTTTATTACAGAATTAATGTGGCAATTCCATTCTTGGATCACATGGAACAATTGCAAGAACTAAACAATAGTTTCATCGTGACAGTATGGTTGGTAGTCACTTATTTTATCTAGTTCCAACATTAATAATTAATCACAGTGATTTACAAGAGCTTGCAAAATGTTTGTTGTTTTGGGAACGTGATTTACCTAGTGCTTCATCACTTCTATCTGAATTAAAACAGTGGCAACGTTTTTGGAAACTAAAATCTGAATCCCTCTTGATAACATCATTCCTGCAGATCTGGCACATTGTATCCATGCAGCTGATGAAGATGTTTTCCCCAACATACGAGTACTATTAATTATTGCCTGCACTATACCTGTGTCTAGCTGTGAAGCAGAAAGGTCTTTTTCAGCATTGAGGCGTATTAAATCCTATTTACAAAGTACAATGAGTTCTGAGCGTTTTGCCGGATTAGCACTGATGCATTTGCATAGTGATGTTGATATTGATATTGATGAGGTGTGTGAAGCTTTTATCAGCAAACACAACAGAAAAATGTTTCAATCTTGTATTTTGTACCAATAAATGATTTTGTAGTAATTGTATAGATTCATTGTACTGTTTTATTAGTTCATTCAGTGTCAAATGTGAAATGGCGATAAATACGTATTTTAATTCCACAGCTATCTGCCATGATAGGAAAATAGGTCTGTTAAATAGAGATTACTCATTAATTTAGGATACGCAGTTTATGAGTTGCACTGAGAATAGAGTCCCCCAAACCGAACCACGCACAGTATTTTCAAGTTTCTATAGAATGTCACCAATTATGTGCGGGATGACGATCCGTCAAAAGCTTCCGCGCTTCGCGCGGGAGGGGGCACATCCCCCTCCCGGACCCTCCCCCTATTAATTATTCATGTCGGACCCCCCCCTTCCAGAATTCCTGTATCCGCCCCTGAATAATGTCCGACCAATTTCATAACAATGTCAGATCAAATAGTGTAATGGCCTGACATTATGTCAGGACAATTTTGGAATGTTATCCTCCGCACTGTCATGGTCACCTCTGCACCCTTGTCTGCACTCATGGTCACCTTCTCTGCACTCATGGTCACCCTTCTCTGCACTCATGGCCACCTTTCTCTGCACTCATGGTCACCTTCTCTGCAGTCATGGCCACCTTCTCTGCAGTCATGGTCACACTTTCTCTGCACTCATGGTCACCTTCTCTGCACACATGATCACCTTCTCTGCACTCATGGTCACCCTTCGGTCACCTTCTCTGCATGCATGATCACCTTCTCCTGCACTCATGGTCACCCTTCTCTGCACTCATGGTCACCTTCTCTGCACTCATGGTCACCTTCTCTGCACTCATGGTCACCTTCTCTGCACTCATGGCCACTTTCTCTGCACTCCTCTGCACTCATGGTCGCCTTCTCTGCACTCATGGTCACCCTTCTCTCCACTCGTGGTAACCCAGTGAGTCATACAATTGACATATAAGGCAGATGAGTGTTAATACATTTATTGATGGGGATTAATTTTAAGGTGGGGAGCGGGATTAAAGTCCTTTTGGTTTTTTGTGCATGTTGCAGTGCATATTAAATAACCTAACCTTTTCCTTTTCGCACAGTTGGATTGAGCACTTATTTCTGCTTCATCACTTAGCATTGAACGTTTTCAAAGGTGAGATGGGCTCATGCTAGAACTTTGATAGTGGGTTGCTTCAGGTATGCAATTTTCATTGAAGGTGGGCAAGAGAACTGGATAGTCTGCCTGGTGTAGGGGAATGATTGCCACCCCACTTCAAACGTGATGGCCAAAGCCTACCAAATAGTTGTATCTCTAGGCACATCATAATTGGTGGGATTTCAATACTAAGTCACTGTCTGTGGGCGTGTATTTGACATTCAACCTCCTAGTCCCTTGATTAGTTTTACCTAGGTATTTATGTTGTAGTGCATTGTGTGTTTGGTCTCTTTTATTTGTTTGGGTCTGTGTCTGTACCAGGTCCAGTGACATCTTGGACCATCTTGTGTCATATAGCCCTTAATCCCCAGAGAGAGTTGTATAGGTTCTGTGGTTTGCCACAAAGATATTCTTGTGTGCATATTAGTATGTTACCAGTTTAGTGTATGAATAAGAATAATGGATGTTATCTATTTGTCCACTTTGTGAATTGCATGGCATCATCTACTACTCGTATATACCGTACAGTACCACGAATAAGCTCCCCCCCCCCCAACAATAAAAAATGGCTCATGTTTAAATGTCCGTATCTACGTAATCGCGAATGCTTCTGTGTAACTTTTTTCATAATCATGTACAGGTACCATTTTGTTTCTGAAATGCTGAATACATTTGAGACTTTCGAGGTTAAGGAGATGCGCACATTTAAACATGAGCCATTTTTTATTGTTGGGGGTGGAGGGGGGGGGAGGGAGCTTATTCGTGGTACTTTATGGTATTAATGAACGTAAATGGTACTAGTGTGCTTACCTTTCAACTTTTAATTGAAAATTTGAGCAGATTTACCTTGAATTCTAATATTTTTGAGTGTATGCTGAATTAGGCATCAAAATTAGTGATTTCCACAGAACCATCTACAGCGTCGAGGAAGTATATAGAAATGTGGTAGTCCGGTGAAGCAGCTATATCAATGTCCATGCATCGATGGATAGTATTTTTTTAATCTGCGATATTGGGATTAAGATTTCAGTGGCGGATCCAGGGGGGGTCTAAGGGGTCTAAAGACCCCCCCCCTCGGCCCCGACCAGTTATGAATAAATTAACTTATGAATAATTAATTACATGATTGACGAGTTGAAAAACGAAGCGTTTAGTGAACGCGAGTGAACTGATTAGCGAGTTAGCATTCGACCCAAAGTGTGTGTGAGTGTGTGTGTGTGTGTGGGGGGGGGGGCGTCTAAAGCCAAGGCCCTCCAAGCGTGTTTAATTAGTATTACTGCTGCGCGATGGAATGGTGCGAGCAAGAAGTAAGCGATCAAAATAAGATAGTTTACCTCAGGAAACAGGTAGAGCTAAATCAAGTAGGTATATAATGCTATTAAAGGTAAAACGTGTATGTCGTTTAGACCAGAATACGGTCACAATGGCTTTGCGTAGAGTTTTCTATTCGCTATCCTTATCCATGACCACGTTGACTCACGCAGGCTTCTACACGCGTATATTAATCAATTCGAATATTGCGCTTGTGAGCTATCAATATTGAATACACTTTCAAAGTATGCTTAAATGAACGCAAAAGTGAAAAAGCGGCTGGAGCTTCCCACTTGGGGGGGGGGGGGGTAGTCTTGTTCCCAGACCCAGATTTCCAACAGCTGCGGGTGGATTACATCACCGCTACGAGATGTAATCCACCCGCAGCTGTTGGGAATCTGGGTCTGGGAACGAGACTACACTGGGGGAGCTTACAGCGCTCCCCCAGACTCCCTAGCTGTTACGGGAGTAGGCACGCCCCCTCCAGTACCCACCCCCGCTTGTGAGTATAGTTATTAGACCCCCCTTCCAGAAATCCTGGATCCGCTGCTGGATTTTATCACTATGTAGAACTTGAAGTTTTTCAAGATATAAGACCATTAATTCTTCCATATTTTGGACTTGTTTTGGTACCGCATTGATTTTTATTCTATTTAGTCAGGTTTCTATGGGGCTTGCGGTTATGAACAGCAATACCTTTAAACTGTGTTCCGCTCTTTAACTACACCTTTCTGAAGTTGTTACCCTACTTTCACCTTTTTTTTTTACATGGCTTGTATCAATCTACTGTTGCTAAAGCAATCACAGCACAATGACGAGGCAAAAGCTTTGGGGTCCTGATCGTCCACAACTAGCCACATCCGCTGCTTATCAGATCTAACACATTGCGAGACCCGTTCGTTCCTTGAGCGCTTCTCTCGCACAAGGGTACGCACAGCAAGGAGAACGTCATTCGACTTGGGTATGTGCTGTTGTTTAGGAAGACGATTGGCGGGTGGCATGGCTACTTGAATCTCCAGCTGATGATGCCAATCACGATACACGAGCCCGACTTTATTTGCCGAATAACTGAGTAATGTAGCTACCCGCTGTTGGTAATTTTCCTTTGGCTTCTGTTCTGGGTCTTCCAACAGTTCCTTGGAATCTCCGGCTTGCAGCGAGTGGTATGCGACGAGAATATCTTGCTTTTGTTCCAATGTAAGTGCTCTTCAATACTGCGATCGTGTAGCATCTCAACTGTAAAGAGCTCGCGTTCTCACTAGAAACAGCCATATTTAATTGATTACGTGCATGTAGCAAAACATCCGGGCCTAAAGTGTTGAGGTATTATTCATGGTTGCTTTAGCAGATTGATACAAGCCACATAAAAAAAAAGATGAAAGTAGGGTAACAACTTCAGAAAGGTTGTAGTTAAAGAGCGGAACACAGTTCAAAATTGCTGTTTGTACCTCAAGTCCATAGAAATCGTTCTATAGCAACAACATAAATCAACGCGCCGGGGTACCGAAATGAGTCCAAAATTAAAAGAATTAAAGGATTTTTTATCTTGACTAGGATGAAAATTGATTTTGTCTCATTTGTAAATATTTTCTTTGTTTAGTCTCTCGTGTACCAGTTGTGCGGATCCTGCCAATTCATTTGTTTGCGCCTTGAGCTACTGGTTCATTTGTTCCTATCCGAAGACTATTTATTACTGAGACTGGTGCTGCTTGACTGCAGGTCCTCTCGTTAGCCATCAAGTTACAAGTGATACAAAAGGTAATGTGGTTCTCAATAACAAGCACAACAATATTGTGTGTGTGTTTTGTGAGTCTCATTAATCTTTGCCTGTCCTGTTGTTATAATAGACCACTGGTTACTCCGTTCAGTCTAGAGGTTGCTGGTTCTTGTGTTTCAGTATCGTGACTACTGGTTTCTTGGTTTAGTCAGAAGGTTGCTGGTTCCTCTGTTCGACTGCTGTTTTGTCTGTATCTCTACTGGCCTCTAAGAGGTTAAAACCATGTAAAATAGACCTGTGATATTGTCTAGAGAGGCTGGTGGGGTATGTCTAAGGAGGGGAATGAGACTGATGTATAGTGGTAAAAGTACTAGGCTTGTGTAAAGGTACACGTGCAAATGTCTGTTTGGGGACAGGGAGAAGGTTAGGGTATGTTGTGCTGTTTGTATATGGGATGTGTGTGTTAAATTATCCGCTATCCTCTCCTGATTCTCACAGGACTCTCTCGCTTTTGGTGCATGTTTGTGTATACTTGTATACGATTGGCTGCTACTGGTTTACTGATTTTAGTCCTATCTTGGTCCTCACTAAAAACTACAAGGTGAGTTTATAAATCTCTAGTTTGTAGTGATGGTTGCTAGGTGGGTTGTTATACATGTCTATTGAACTTATAAAGGTCATTCATGCTTCATTGTACTACCAGCTAATCTCAAATAGAAGTACATCATGTACCCTCCCTTGGTAACACACAAAATCAAGAGCCGCACACTCAATATACAAACTATGTGTTTGAGTTAAACTCTATACCATGATTTGGTATTTTTTGCGTATGTTGATTTAGTCAAATAATAATGGCGCGAGTAAATACTTGCACCAACCAATTGAAAGTATTTCACTGTGCACATGACTTGTACAGCTGCTACACAATCAAAAGGTTTGTCATAGAAGTGCTACTCATTGAGATATGATAATTGCTGAATTCTTGGTGTTAAGGCAGTGTCTTCGTCATGGACCTTGTAACTTTTGGTTGCATATTGAACAACGATAACAAGTTATAAGGTGGAAAGCAGTAGCACTGTTATGCTATTGCTTCCCACATGTCTACACTATGTACATTAGCCTACACATGTCTACACTATGTGCATTTGGCAAAAAGCGTGACGATTTGACGTGGAATGACCCGACTACTGAATTGCATGGTCTATTTTGATAGACATGGCTGATGCGACGGACGGACCGTTTTTGATACTTGATGGTGAGACCTTTGATCTACCAGTTGAAGCTGACGGCACTGTTTCTCAATCAACACTGTTTTTTGATGTGAAACAGCAGCAGGACTGAAATACAAGTAAATATTTCTGAAAATCATGTTTTAACCATTATGATGTATGTACTTGCAGGAAAGCGAATGATAGGTGGCACATGTTATGTAAGGAAGGCAAAGTATCTGAGCAGCCTAAGGGTGGCTGGAAATCACAGGAATATGTTCTGGTGGCAAACCGAGAGGGAATCCATCCAGCCATCCATCCATCCATCCATACATCCAGACAGCCAGCCATCCAGCCAGCAGCAGCCAGCCAGCCAGCCAGCAGCCAGCCAGCCAGCCAAGCCAGCCAGCCAGCCAGCAGCCAGCAGCCAGCCAGCCAGCCAGCCAGCCAAGCCAAGCCAAGCCAAGCCAAGCCAAGCCAAGCCAAGCCAGCCAAGCCAAGCCAAGCCAAGCCAAGCCAAGCCAAGCCAAGCCAAGCCAGCCAAGCCAAGCCAAGCCAAGCCAAGCCAAGCAAGCCAATCCAATCCAATCCAAGCCAATCCAATCCAATCCAATCCAATCCAATCCAATCCAATCCAATCCAAGCCAATCCAAACAATCCAATCCAAGCCAATCCAATCCAATCCAATCCATCCAATCCAATCCAATCCAATCCAATCCAATCCAATCCAATCCAATCCAATCCAATCCAATCCAAAATCCAATCCAATCCAATCCAATCCAATCCAATCCAATCCAATCCAATCCAATCCAATCCAATCCAATCCAATCCATCCAATCCAATCCAATCCAAATCTCTCATTTCAGTGTGTACTGTGTGTGTTAGTTTGCCTTTCCAATTTTCTACATCTACACACGTGATTTTGTCTGCAATTCATACCTAATATGTAACGGGAGGTGGGGTGGGCGGGGGATAGAAAACTGCATGGTTGAAATAAAACTTTCTAAATCTGCTTTTATACAAGTAACAAAAAAGCATTCTATTTGAGAAAGTTAGTGGTATGCAGGATTTGAAGGCAAAGTTGTGTTTTAAGCAGGGAAAGAATGGTATAATAAGAAGGGAACCAATATATAGCATATTGTTAGGCATATTTTGTTTGTGTCCTACAGTGTAAATATAGGACTATTATATTTAGAACAGCTTCCTGCTTTTTACACCACTGTTGCCTTCAATTGTGTGGTTGTGTGGTTGTGTGGTTATCAGGTTCATCATCTAGTATGGTCATCAGGTTCATCATCTAGTGTGGTCATCAGATTCATTGTGGTCATCTGGGCTGAATGATCACTAATTTCATGATTTCAACTCTGAGTATAGTGGCATATTTGGTGCCAAACCCAAGACCTTTTTAAGTATGATAAGCATTTTGGTGGGAGGTGATTCGTGCAAGGTTTAAAAATAAATAGTTTTGTTGAGACAATGGGTGACAGGATTGGCTTTGATTGAAGTCAACCAGAAATGGACCAACCACATTACGACAGTAGTACTCTTCAGGAGTAATAGGTGTACACCAATGGCACCTCCACCATCTTGCAACCAAATTGTGTCATGGATAGATGGGTGTAGGCTTTATATCCGTCGACAAGTTTATTATCCGGATTACCGAATACCGCTTTAAATACGAACGGATTCCGAAATCCGGATAATTCGGATTTATCCGGATAATTCTATGTGGTATTGTTAATTTGCGCTATATTGCCTATACATAAATTACACTGATAAAATATGGATTACATCAATTTACATCAAATTACATGAATACTCTAAATCACAACATGCATGCTCAGTAGTCAGTACACAATAACACAATACACTCATTTCCAAGTGCGATTACTAGCGAGAAATGTTATTGCATCAGCCATGATGGGATTCATGTGGGCTCTTTCCCTAGCACAAACTCGTCCAAGCTTTGAAAATACTCTTTCTGTCGGAGCACTCGTAGCAGGAGTAGCAAGAACCACTCTTGCAACCTTGGCAAGCTCAGGGAATCGTTTTCTTTCTACTCTCCACCAGTCAAGAGGGTCATCCTTAAGAGGTTGTGCAGCAATCTTTGAGTATTGGGCCAATTCTTTAGTCAAATCTCTTGAAGCATCAACCTTAGATGTTCCAGAACTTGAACTTCCTTCGCCTTGATAACTCGTTGACATGAAAGTGGCGAAGTCATCATCAGCTGAAGACACATGTTTTGCCTTTTTGAAAGTGGTTCAGCTATGCATGATTCAGTTGGTAGTACTTGATCCCGTTGTAAAAGGCTCTTGTGATAGAGCTTTATGTTCTTTTCTGCAAAGGTAATTGAATCTTTTCGATCGCTTACATTAATAAAAGGTTCAAATGACTTAAAACGTGGATCTAGATATGCTGCAGCAAATAGCAAGCCATGTGTAAGGTCATCTAGATCATTGGTGTCCATATACAGACTTACATAACGTTGGTATATGTCATCTTTACATACTGCCTTTGCTATTGCGATGCACTGTGCATCTGAGGGAATAGGTAAGAGAGCTTTTTCTAACAGATACTTTACCTTCGGCATTGCAGTTGACAGAGTAACATAATGTTCCCCTTCAACAGAAAAAATCTGTTTTGCAATAGGAGCAAGATAGGATTCAATCTGTACTAACAGATGTTTGTCACTATGAGTTAGAGATAATACATTAAAACCCCATTGTTCACTATCCTGCAGCATGTCACAAGCAGGTTTCAGCTCTAAATATCTATGTATCATTTGCTTGAGTAACCCCATCGCCACTTTACATTCACAACTAACTTTTCAGGAGCAGGCTGGTCAGGATGAAGTGTACTTTTCAGTTCTAGCTTGCGAACCATTAGCGCTAACTCTTGCGATGCAATGTTGCTTTTTTTAATATGATTCACTCCTTCACTAAGTACTGCTACAGGTTCTTTAACACCATCCGTTTCTAGGGAGTGCCCAATAGCCTTGTGTAGTATGTGTGCCAGACATCGAAGACCAAAAGTATTATCTTCGTCATATAGCACACGTCTTACCTTGTCCATCACAGTCGGTCCATCAGCTGTCATGCTGAATGCTTTAACCCCAAAGCTGCTCAATATATTCCGTAGAAAAAACAATAATTGTATCAGCATCTTCATGTACAACTTCATCTTTATCATTATGCAATACCTCTAATGCAGCAGCAGCTAATGTTACTGACCTCATATGGAAATCTTCCGTTATCCAATGCGCAGTAACACCAAAGAACCCCTTTTGATCTAACCTGGACCAACAATCAATTGTTGTAGATACCATTTTCTGATCATGAATGTTACTTGGGCACTCCAATTGCAATGCTTTGCACACTCGTTCCTTCATTGCAGTGTACTCACGAAGAATCTGAGCATTAATTGTTATTGCATTTGGTATGCAAAACCTGGGGTCCATTACAGCACAAAACTCTTTAAGCCTTTACCCTGTGCAAGATTTATTGGCCGCATATCAGTTGTCCAAAATTTGCACAAGCAGAAAATTTACTCTTCCATGCTGTAGATTCCCTAGCGTAAGATTTTGAAAAAAGCTCATCGCATTTCTCTTGCCGAACAGACTTGGAACTACCGCAGACTTGATGCAGAGGAAGACAATCCTTGCTGCAAACAATTCCATGTTTCGCACTTAAGTGATTAATCATGGACCGGTGCTAGCAGCAGTAACGTTAAACTTGGCTACACTGTTCACCCCTTCTCGTTCTGAACGCAGCAATAAGTGATAACGTTTCAAAGTATCCTTATGCACAGGCTCAGTGAAATACGTCCCCAAGCACGCGATTGTCTCCACCTCGCACTCCTTTGGCCTTCAACAACCGTTGTTTTTCGTTCATCATCAAGGCAATCGGGCCTCAATCACGTTGAACAACCCCATGAGACATTGACGTTCGACCATCTTAAGTCAATTCACTGACTAGAACTCTATCTTTTCTTGTCAGCCAAAAAACATCCCATTTACCGTTGTCGCTGCACTTACCGAGGCGCGCAGGTAACCACTTCTCTGAGTTCTCTTCAGACTCTTTTCCTTCATCGTCAGCGTCACATTCGTGACATTCCCATTTGCAAAGTACGAAATCACCTGTCTTGAATACTTTCACTTGAATCCCTTCATCCGCCATTTTGGTTTTCGTTTGAATACCTGGAGTTTTAATAAGCGGTTTTAATTTTTATCATTTATCCGGATTATCCGGTTTTGAAATTACCGGATACCGGATTCCGAAAAGTGGATAAAATAGTCGGTATCCGAATAATCCGTACTTTTACAACTATCCGAATACAAACCCTAGATGGGTGTTGTCTCTTTGGGGAATTGTTGAACAACTTAAACACTTCATTGATGCCTTTGATCATGGATTTAACTTGAGCGATTATGCTAGCAGACGCAATGCTGAGATTCAGCACATGATTCCTACAGTGTGTAAATCTGAAGGAGAGGCATCCTTGATCTCAGTCTGCAGTCCGATTGTCTCAGATGACATGGCAGATGTGCCATCATAATGCCATTACAATTTTAGAGAATGCCAATAAAGTTCAAAGCAGACAAAATCAATGAGGTTTTAAATTTTTATTTTGTGTAATTAACTAGGACAACAGGTGCACATACATGTATTGCTGAGGCTATTATGCATAGACTTCAACAAAATAATATAGACATTACGATGTGCAGAGGACAATCACTTGGCATTCTCAAGACTGGTATAGGAATATTTCATATGTGTACTGTTGCAAAAGGAAACGTTTCCATTCTGACCATATCGGAAGTTTCGCTACAAACTTCCATATAGGATTTGAGACTATGAATGTCGTATAAAACACGCGCCGTTTTTAACAACTCCCAACGATTGGATTGTTAAGCATGTTGTTTGAATTGAATGAGAAGACAAATATGAGCAGTTTTGTTATTGTTTTATGTCGCAAAACAGCACGGTTGTAGTGAAA
>JABACO010000591.1:0-28158 GCA_013339895.1 Ephydatia muelleri | reverse complement strand
ACATCACACCAGTAAACCATACCATATAATTTTGATGAAGACTACATATTGAAAATCTGGTTACAATTTGTGCATTTGGCTGAGGTAGATGTGTATGCATGTGTATGTGTACTGCCATCTGTGCACTTATGTGTTGTGACTTCTTTTAGAAGGCCCTAATGTATGTGTGTATGTTGTCATGCACTTGAGGGGGGGGGGGATAGCCCACCATTGTTAATTCCTCAAGACCCTATTACATCATGGATGTGTTTAACTACAGGCAATGCTCACACACACATACACACTCACACACATAGTATAACAGAAATAATAAGAAATCATAATGTTCTTCTCAATACAACCACTACATGTAAGAGTGCTCAAATGCCCTATACAGCTAGGCGCCAAAAACTATTACCCAGGTAGCAGAGGTCGGGGGCTATCTGGCAGTAAAAAAAATTACACACAGTAACTATAAACACTCCAGAGTCGCACCAAGCAATGACCACTTCAGTCAGTGCAAACAGCCTACAGTTAGCCCATCAACATTCCACATTGGAAAGGATGCCCCAGTTATCAAGACAGTGGCTACGGTAGCCTCATATGGGGTGTGGCAAAGCAGCCATACCCACCAACTGAGCACAGCAACATACGTATGTTCTTCAAGTGTGCGCATGTTGTGTACACATGTGTGTGTTTGTGTGTGTTAGTGTGTGTATGTGTGTACACGTGTTATTGTGTGTATGTGTGCTTAAGTATGTGTTAATACTGTTTAGGGAGCTAAACAGAGTTTACGGGGCTCTATAACTCCCTATCAGTATTTGTGGGCAGAGGCTTGCGGTTATGAGGCTCGTGGCCTTAGGTGGACGGGAGCCTTGTCCTCCCTATTATTGTTACCCTTTGTGTGCCATGGCCGGCTTGTGAGATTATATGCACTCCCCGGCAGCCTCCCCACTCCCCAGCAGCCTCCCAGCACTCCCCAGCAGCCTCCCAGCACTCCCCGCCTCCTCGCACTCCCCAGCAGCCTCCCAGCACTCCCCAGCAGCCTCCCAGCACTCCCCAGCAGCCTCCCAGCACTCCCCATCACCAGCAGCCTCCCAGCACTCCCCAGCAGCCTCCCAGCACTCCCCAGCAGCCTCCCACCTCCCCAGCAGCCTCCCAGCACTCCCAGCAGCCTCCCAGCACACTCCCCAGCAGCCTCCCAGCACTCCCAGCAGCCTCCCCACCCTCCCCAGCAGCCTCCCAGCACTCCCCAGCAGCCTCCCAGCACTCCCCAGCAGCCTCCCAGCACTCCCCAGCAGCCTCCCAGCACTCCCCCAGCCTCCCAGCACTCCCCAGCAGCCTCCCAGCACTCCCCAGCAGCCTCCCCACTCCCACAGCCTCCCAGCACTCCCCAGCAGCCTCCCAGCACTCCCCGACAGCCTCCCAGCACTCCCCGGCAGCCTCCCAGCACATACATGTATGTATATGCGTGCATGTATACATGTGCACACATGCACATGCATGTTTTTGGGCCCTTCCATAATGGCCTTGTCAGGGTCACAGATCAAGATATGCATATTCTAGACTCTCACTGGTTCTATGTTCCTTTACATTGACCATGTACCCTACATCAGGCTACATGTAGGTATTCTGTGCATCAAGTACGCTGTATCTGTGCTTGACACATGACCAGATGGTTTAGTATTTAACGTTCCTACTCACCCTAACACCAACTCCATCACCTAGTAATGTCTACTAAACCACATCACACTTATCATGCACACACACACCACATACATTTACACACACATACAAACACATGTACACACATACATACACCACTAACACACGTGTACACACATACACACACTAACACACATGTGTACACACACATACACACACTAACACACAAGTGTACACACACATACACACTAACACACATGTGTACACACACATACACACTAACACACACACACATCACACATACACACACATGTGTACATGTGTACACATATACACGTGTACACTAACACATTAATTACCAAGCCTAGTAACTTCCCCAGGCTAAGTAGGTGTGCAGGTGTACGCACTCAGCCCCTAAGCTCCCCAGCTATATGCTTCTGTCAAAACGTGCCCATTGACTGATTGGGGCCAGGGCGAGAACCCCTCTGAGCTGTGATTCTGCCAACCCCGACCTATTGGCTGTGGGGAACTCCCGTGAGTGATGCTGGTCACCAATTGGGAGTCCCTGTGGCCAAGCCATGCGTGGCTTGTTAGGTCATTTGGGGGAGACTCGGGGAGACAGGCACCAGATGGTGGCGTTGGCCACCCACTGAGTGATCTGCATACCAAGCCAGGACGCTGGCCCATGCTTGGGTCCCCGAGTTAGAAGGTCAAGCCTGGTAGGGACTCACCCTGGCTGTATTTAATATTAATAGGCATGACAGTGATTAAGAAATACACAGAAGGGGTACAATGGTGATGCAGGGGTGGAGGGTGGGTGATGCGAACCAACAAGCTCTCCTGAAGCACCGGGGAGTGCTGGGAGGCTGCCGGGGCATACAATGAACACATGCACCAAATGCACACATACATGTTCTCACTGACACACAGACACACATGCGCGCACCAATGTGCGCGCGCGCGCACACACAACACACACACACACACACACACCTATGTCCTTATGTGCGAACACAAACATGCACCACCAGGTGCCACTGATATACACTTAGCAGTACTTAACACTGATGCACAACACCTAGCAACACTGATGAACACACACCTAGCAACACTGATGTACACACACCAAGCTACTGTGTTGCACACACACACCTAGCAACACTGATGCACACACACCTAGCAACATCGATGTACACACACCTAGCAACACTGATAACACACACCTAGCAACACTGATGAACACACACCAAGCAACAGTGTTGCACACACACCTAGCAACACTGATGAACACACACCTAGCAACACTGATGCACACACACCTAGCAAACACTGATGTACACACACCAAGCAACAGTGTTGCACACACACCTAACACTGATGCACACACACATAGCAGCATCAATGTACAAACACCTAGCAACACTGATGTACACACATCTAGCAACACTGATGAACACACACAAACATAGCAACACTGATGCACACACACAGACATACACACCAAGCAACACTGATGTACACACACCTAGCAACACTGATGCACACACACACATAGAAACTACACAGATGTACACACACCAAGCAACAGTGTTGCACACACACCTAACAACACTGATGCACACACACCTAGCAACATCGATGTACACACACCTAGCAACACTGATGTACACACAACTGATGAACACACACAAACATAGCAACACTGATGCACACACAGACATACACACCAAGCAACACTGATGTACACACACCTAGCAACACTGATGAACACACCTAGCAACACTGATGCACACACACCTAGCAAACACTGATGTACACACACTAAGCAACAGTGTTGCACACCACCTAACACTGATGCACACACACCTAGCAACATCGATGTACACACACACACCCTAGCAACATTGATGTACAGACATCTAGCAACACTGATGTATACGGACCTAGCAACACTGATGCACACACACCAAGCAACACTGATGTAGACAATTTGAACACTGATACACACAGACTAGCAACATTGCACACATATCAGGTGACTATGGACACAGACACAGGCAACAATGCATTAAATTGTGCTCTAAATCGAATGGACTTCAGAAAAGCACAAGTATATTGAATCTAGAAAACGGCACACGCAAACAACTGACAGGAGCCACAACTGAGTTTTTAACTATCTCACTCTTTCAAAACCACGTAATTATAATCCAAACGACTACTTACGCGCAACGGAGCGAGTTTACCACTCCAAGTGTCTTCCAACAGTTCTCATCATCTTCAAACTTACATAACGAAAAGTAGAACGCACAAAACACGCACAGGATCGAATGATCATGAAGCGCCTACGATTCAAATCGCGCGATCGCAACTAGGAACAATACGATGTTAAAAAGGAAACAGAAGTTCAACCTCTTACCAAGCGAGAAAAGTAAAGTTGTCCATACAAAAGTAGATTCGTCTGAACGCAGATCGCGCGTCGCTTTTTCAAACGCTTGGAAGTCCAAATTCTATTCCGTCATTACGCGTACAATGATTATTTAGAAAGCAGGCATTAAATTGTTAATAGCTACAATAGCATTAACTTGTGTGCAATGAATTACGCCCTCGCGGATCGGTAGAATGTAATTAGCATAGTTGTACAAAATGAGATACTTGTATACAGGCGTGTATAACAACCCTTATTTACACTGTGGTTTTTTGATTAGCACACACTGCCGTTATACACAGTTATACACATTATACGCAAAGTGTATAACAAATACTGTATAACTACTTGTATAACAATGTTATACAGACGAGTATAACAACCCTTTTTACACAGTGTTTGTTTGGCACTTTTGCTACATCGATACATCCTCACTTTGTTCTCTTTCTTCACGACATGTGCTGGCTGCCGCAAATATTTCTACTCCACTTCGAAACAGACACAGGGGCTAAGACCACGAGTTAAGTCACGTGACGTCTTATCGATTACTATACTAGTTAGCTATAAATAAATTGCTCATCCGGATGTCGTCATTGTGCATGAAAATGGTGCGACATGTCAATGGAAGTGGCGGGAAAATGTTTGTGTAAATAGGTTACAATTTTACAATGCGCACTTATTCATTAACACGCATGTCTTAAGTTTGTACCAATTATCAGTCGTTGCGCATTGTGAGAGTTATCCTTGATTTCGTTGGATTAATCCCGCCTTTCTCAGTGACATGGCGCGTGATGTTATAAACGATAAGTAGTATTTTAGCAGTGGATTTCAATGCAACAATCATTAGAATTCAGTAGAAAAATTTGAGAGCTCGAACGGGAGGTATGGCCACTCCCATGTATGGACCGTTCGGTTTGGGATTGGAGTATTGGACTTACAAAAGACTACTGCGAGAAGTCCTTGTGGATATAGACACTACCATTCAGTGGTGTAAACGCAACGGCCTGCTAGCGCGGTCTCAGGAATGCAATGCTTGCAGTATTCCCATGCATTGGGAAGTCTACGATCGAGGAATCGATGGTTACAGGTATGGGTGGTATGCATGTATGCATGGTACATATTCATGCCTGCATGTATGAAGGCCCGAATGCACGTACGATTGTGCGGAAAAAAAGCAAGGTTTATATGTGTATCTTTCTTTGCACTTATCCAGGTCCATGATCTCATGTGTATATACATTAATTTTTATTCCTGTAGGTGGAGATGCCCAAACAATGTTGCAGAAAGGTGAAATCTATTCGACACGACTCGTGGTTTTCTCAGAGCCATTTGACGTTAGAACAGATCCTGGAGGTGACATTTCTTTGGACAGAGGATATGTCAGGAGAGACGGTGCGGAAATGGGTGGGAATTAACAAAAAACCATTGTGGACTGGTTTAACTTTTGCCGTGAGGTATGCGCTGTGTATATGGACCAGATAGAAACCGAGAAGATTGGAGGGGTTGGAAAAGTGGTGGAGATCAACGAGTCCAAGTTTGGCAAAAGAAAATATAACCGCGGCAGAAGAAGAGAAGGACAGTGGGTTTTGGGAGGCGTGGAGAGAGGTTCTGAGGAAATGTTTATGCAAATCGTTCCATCGCGTGATGCGGCGACGCTTCTACCAGTAAACCGGGAACTGAGATCCACACAGATGAATGGAGGTCTTATGCAAGATTGAACCGCAGGGGCTACGTACACCACACGGTAAATCACAGCATTGAATTCGTCAATCCTGCTAATGGTGCACACACACAATCTATTGAGTGTACCTGGGCACATGCAAAGAAGAAGTACAAGAAGATGCACGGCACTTCAAAAGCACTCTTTCCCACATACTTAGTGGAATTTATGGAGAAAAAAATTGCAAAAGATACACCATTTGCTATGCTTATGAACTGCATAACAGTTGTGTACCCCCTTTAATGCTGCATTTGTGATGCATGTGAAACAATACTGCATTGGGATCTGTATTTAGCTTTACTTTAATTGTAGTATCCATGTATCTGGTGGGTTAATATTACAATTAAACTATTAACTTCATGCGGTATGCACAATGACGACATCCGGATGAGCAATTTATTATAGCTAACTAGTATAGTAATCGATAAGACGTCACGTGACTTAACTCGTGGTCTTAGCCACTGTGTCTGTTTCGAAGAGGAGTAGAAATATTTGCGGCAGCCAGCACATGTCGTGAAGAAAGAGAACAAAGTGAGGGTGTATCGATGTAGCAAAAGTGCCAAACAAAGAGGAGGCGCGTTCGCAATAAAATATAGCATGAACTTTAGCATGAACCTGTTGCCGTATAGTGCATGTTATTATAATGCATGTCTCGGGTAGCGGAGGCGCGGGCGGGGTTGAACGTAGATAAGCTTCTACCTAGGCGCAATGTCGATTTTCTTGACCTCTTCAAATCGCATTCATTAATTGTATTGTGAACGTGTAATTATATTCATAACTTCAATGGTCATAGAAAACCACGAATCCGCATAGTAGCAATGAATACTAATGACGGAACCTAAACTAGGAAAATGCCGCGATTTGATTACTCCTGCCGAAAGTTATGACGGGTTCATACCCTGTGGGGTATCGGACGTTGCAATACGGGCACGGAGCAAGCGCAAGACCCCAAAAAGTATCTCACCGTAGAGAAATGGTGTAGTATAAAGTGTTGAAAATAGGAAGTCAATTGCATGTACCGTTCGGAAGTTATAGCGATTCAAACGTGAATGATTTTTATAACTTTTATATAATTATAGCGATGGGTCATTTTGGAGGGAAGTCAAAGGGTTAAACATTAAATCAGTTTATAACAGAGATTTCACAAATACTGTATGAAGAAGGTTGATAGTCACTACTTTTTTTACCAGTGTGGATACTACATTGAACTTAGTGTTTTAAATAAAAAAGTTGATTATGGAGAACCTCAAATGGTTTTATGTGCAACTGCCATTTTGAGTGGATTTAACAATAAGTGTGGCTAAGTGGGTTACATAACATTCCAACCTCAGCAATCAAAACTATAATGTTACATTATAGTTTTGATTGCTGAGGTTGGAATAACACAATTGCACTGCAATCCTCCAAGCTTGATGTGCATATTTGGAAAAAAATGCCTCTGGTACTGAGCCTCTCTGCAATCAGTGGCATGTGAAAATTCAATTGATACAGGGCAATGGACACAAACTGATCGTGCCAATATAGAAACAAAGGTGATGCCAATTGATGATTTCATCGATGCAATCACTGCCATGCTGAACAATACATGACTTTACAGCAAAATGCAGGCCTTATTGGTTCAAGAGACTAAGGAACCTCAAGGAAGGTGAATACCCCGTGATTGCAGACCTTTCAGAGAATTTTCTTTTGCTCAGTGTCTTACCTACACCATATGAACAGTCACAGGAGTCCAGCGAGCACCAACCAAGGCGTCAAACGTTCCGTGGCAGTAGCCCTCCTCAAGCCAAAACGTCAACCGATTACAAACGAGATGCTAGGGCAGATGCTTTCACAACTTGACAGGGATCACAAACCATCTCACGATCGCTTGGCAGCCATCATGCTGGGCTTCTTTGGTCTGCTAAGGGTCAGTGGTTTACATACCCAACCAGCATGGGTTTAACCCTGATCGTATGTACATGTATACTTGTAGTGGAGCTAAAAACAATTCAAAGAGGCCATTTTTGCATAAGGATTCCCCTGGCATTTCCATGTAATTGATACTATTGTACTGTAGCTATATTCCCAGTCCATTGTGTGTTGCCCTGTCACACACAACTCTAAATTTGTTACCCTAGTACATTGTACACAGACACACACATAGACACACATACATACATACACACACACACACACACACACACACACACACACACACACACATACACAAACGTCAAACAATCACACACCTACATTGATGGGTGGGTCCACACACCCTCAGGGATACTCCTAAATGAGGAAAGCCCTTCTGGCTATTAAATCTCATCGCTGAAAAATGTCTACAAAACTAATGTTTGATGGAGACAAGATGCCACGATGAGGACTTCATTACATCATTACCATCAATTAGATCACAACACAAATTACTTTGGAGTTATCCATACTGGTATAATCTGTGTCCATGAGTGTGGTCCCATCACTCTCACAGGCCTGCATAATGCTATACATGTACATGGAGGTGGTTGTGTGACAAGTGTATGTTTCATTTTTTTCGTTCCTTCACTCCCTACCAGGACAACGCAACTCCATTGTATCTGGCGAGTCAGAATGGTCACCATGATGTAGTACAGACGTTGTTGGGGCAGGTGCTGATGTCAACATAGCAACATCTGATGTAAGTGATGGGAAGTGTAACATCATGAGTCATGTAGCCATTCACTAAAGTTCAATCATGTTAGAAGTATGCCATCCAGTGCATGTAGCCTCGCATCCTGTCCCTCAATAGTGGCAGTGACTTCATAAGTGATCCCTTGTAGCTTGAAATCTGAGCTGCATTCAAATCAGACTCCCACACTCTTATGCATGGACACACATTGTGTAAATGAAACTGTATTCCTTTGGCAACTCTCCGTGCATGTGGAGTTCCCATATGAGTGGTTCTCTATAGATCCTCCTTTAACTATGCATTGGTCAGTACATGTGCATATAGCCGCATGTAGTGTCCAAGGGATGGTCTTCTATACATACATGTACATGTACATTGTGTCCCATAGGACTTTTTATGTAATGGGAGGCCATTGTGTACTCTGTACATGCATTGTACACTAGCACACCACCCCCCCTACACACACACACACACACTGTAATGTGAGCTAAAGAATAGTATGCAATATGACATGCATTAGCCTTTCCTGTGCACTCACACATCCTGCACCTTTCTCTACAGGAAGCTTTACCTTTTGCTAGCCCTTGCTAATCTTCTCATCTTCATTCCGATCCACTTATTGCATGGCCTTCGTACCTCTTGCAGTGACGTTGGGTTCTTATTTCTCACGCTGTTTTCACAAAGTGTACATGTACATGAATGTACACACTTGTGCACACAATGCATTCTTATGTAAATGGACCTGTTCACTGTATTCTTTTCAAAACATTGTGCACATACACAAATGCATACGTACAGTATACTTACATTGTTACATAAATGGAATCTTGTGCACATATACTCATGTACAATACACTTGCACACATACACATACCCCATGGCAAACATTAAACCTGTCTAATGATGGTACACACCCACACACACACATGTTCCTTGCATGCAAGATCTGTTCTGCTGAACCTGTCCATTGCACATGCACTTGCATTCTATTCCATTGAACTGGTCATATGCATGTATGAGAGGCCACTCATTCTATTCTCAATTTCTGTACTGTGACTGGGCTTTTGTACTTGTAGTGCCCTCTCTATTCATTCATGATGTTGACAACTTCTCTCATGCATGTGGAGCTCCCTTATGACTGGTGCTCTGTACATACCATGCAACATGAGACTCACAACAACTTTCACTGAGAAGGAATGCAACAGTGCTTTTCATTCATTCTCGTCGCTGTTTTCCTCGCCCACTCAGCTTTTGTTCTGGACACTTGCAGTGAATTCCTCTCTTGTTTCTAACTACTAGATGTAGATGTAGTGTTACTGTACTGTCAACCTAATTACTTTGCTGCAATACTCTTCCCTCAGTACACTCGTCTAGCACTCTGCACAAGTGCTCCATGCATTGATTGACCTTCCTACCAGGGTAGGGTTGCATTGGTAAAGATTTTAATTGTTGGCTATGAGCTACATGTAGATAATGAATAATGTTTCTAACTTCTTTATGTCTGTGTAAAGTAACCAGGTCCCTAACCTACCACAACCTCCACTGATAGTTTAGGTGCTATAGAATTAATCACTATTTAGGCCTTTCAACATATAAGTGGTCTTGGGGTGGGGTGGGGAGGAGGGACACATTTGTGGCAGTGAAATTGTTCAAACCCAAACCACTTTTCATGTGGCAGTCCAGCCTCTGGTTATGATGACATTTGTATTGCAGAATGGTTGCAGTCCATTTTACACATACCATAAGCCTGGTAATTTCATGATGTAACTACATGTACATGTATTGTGTAACATAACTATTGTACTGTAGCTATATTTCCCAGTCCATTGTGTGCTGCACCCACCTCCACAATCACATACCAACACAGAATAGCACAGTATTTATACACATAGAATGGGAGCCTGTAAACTGACATAAACTTACGGATGGGCCCACACCCTCCGCCCACACTATGCGATAAACCAGCAGTGAGGAATGCCCTTCTGATGATAAAACCTCATTGGAGAAAAATATCTACACAAACCAATTTCAGTGTCATGGAACTGCTGATAAAAAATACTTGAAACACAACAGACATTTGCAGGTTTAGTTTTCAAACTTCTAACATATTCTATTATCTATGGTGTGAGTGTTTTGTATGTACATGTGTGGTGTCCATGTGCTGTGTGTGGTGTCCATGTGTTGTAACAGCTGTCCTATCGTCGCTCTTCCTCTTCTGCTTACTTCACAAGAGTTGTGTTCCACACCAGTTGACACATGATGCACACAACATGACCTACGCACAATATTATTATTTTCCACCCTTTGGCCATTTTTCCCACTACTTTTGATCTATTTCAATGACTTGCAGCTTCCCACAATGACATACCATCACAGAATAGCAGAGTATTTACACACATAGAATAGAGCCTGTAAAAGGTAGCAAAATAAAGCAACATCCATTTCTCACCTTTTTTTTTTAAATATGGGTAGCTGCTAATATCCCTAAGGCACTTGCCTGACAGATGTATGGAGAGAAGACCACTGGACTGTAATAGAGTGTACCAGTTGAAAGACTCAATGTGGGTGTGTCTATGAGTGTGTGAGTGTTTGTACATGATGTCATTCCAAGTCAAATCATCATGCTTTATGCACCATGTCGTTCAATTTGGCACAATTTTGTTATGAGTTTGTTCAACAATAATAATAATTTAGGCAATTTAATATATAAATGCTCAGCCATTGCTGGCTCATGCTTTGCCTGCTGGAGCCGTTGTGTTTTGAATATGTATTATGATAAAAAAAATTGTATAAGCAAATAAAATAAATAAATAAAGGCAAATTTTTTGGCCACATGCAATGGTCCTGTTAGTCTTTGGATGACAAACTTAAGCATGAACATACAATAATAATGGACTTTCGACGCTTATTGATGAAATATCTGTTAACAATCAGTGCCAGAGATATTAAGGCTTAAGATACAAACTGGATGAGAAAACTTAGCACCCTGTATTTGGGTAACAACATAACTGGTAAATCTATAATTTGTCTCAATTATTATTATTGTTGAACAAACTCATAACAGAATTTTGCCAAATCAGAGGACATGGTGGCATAAAGCGTGATGATTTGACTTGGAATGACCCTGTAGTACATATCTACATGTACATGTACTGTAGAGTACCGCGATATATCCCCTCCCTCCGCCCCCCCCAAAAAAAATGGCCCGTGTTTAAACGAGCATATCGACGTAATCTGAACGCAGCTGCGTGCTATTCTTTAAAATCCTGTTGGAGTACCAGTTCTTTACTGAAATGATGAAACACGGAAGCGTTAACAAGTACGAAGATACACTCGTTTAACGACGGGCCATTTTATTTCAGAGGGGGGGGGGGGATATCTCGCTGTACTCTACGGTACATGTAACCCGCTCTCTTTAAGAATTAAAGAATTCTGACAACATGTAGCTTGCCTTGGACTGTTACATAAACTGAAATTATTCTAGTCCTTGCTAGTCCTATACAGGAATGTCATATCGATACATTGAATTACAGGGAAGGCGGGGCAAACATATACATGTAGTACAGGGTTATCTCACAATATTCACAAACACCTTGTACCTTGTAAGGATAAGTTTGCTAGTTACAACAAATCTATTCTCTTCTGTAGTATGGTTCATCATTCATGATGTTCATTCAACAGCAATGGTACCTTGGGTATTAAATCTCATCGCAGATAAATGTCTACAAAACTAATTTTGATGGAGACACGATGCCACCATGAGGAGACTTCATTACATCATTACCATCAATTAGATCACACTAAATCCAACACAATATTACTTTGGAGTTATCCATACTGGTATAATCTGTGTCCATGAGTGTGGTCCCATCTCTCTCACAGGCCTGCATATGCTATACATGTACATGGAGGTGGTGGTATGACAAGTGTATGTTTCATTTGTTTCGATCCTTCTCTCCCTACCAGGACCACAACTCCATTGTATGTGGCGAGTCAGAATGGTCACCATGATGTAGTACAGACGTTGTTGGGGGCAGGTGCTGATGTCAACATAGCAAGATCTGTTGTAAGTGGTGGGACGTGTAACATCATGAGTCATGTAGCCATTCACTAAAGTTAAATCATGTCAGCAGTATGCCATCCAGTGCATGTAGCCTCGCATCCTGTCCCTCAATAGTGGCAGTGACTTCATAAGTGATCACTTGTAGCTTGAAATCTGAGCTGCATTCAAATCAGACTCCCACACTCTTATGCATGTACACACATTGTGTAAATGAAACTGTATTCCTTTGGCAACTCTCCGTGCATGTGGAGTTCCCATATGAGTGGTTCTCTATAGATCTTCCTTTAACCGATTATACGCGGAAGACGCAAATTTGCGTACGCAGCCATGTCCATGTATAGCATGACATTGCCAGTGGTTATTATGTGTATAGAGACGACCGTAGACAAATGATTGTTACCAACACAGTCTATACAAAGTTAAATAGCCATATCTTACAGTCTTCATGTAGGGAGGGATGCAGCGCATGATAAGGTCTTCAAACCTGATACTGCACACTCAGCGCACATACACAGCTGTCAACACATCACTATATACGTACATTCAGCGTTTGCTACCAACGCATCCCTAAGTATACTCAGTGTACAACCATATATGCACCCACACACAACACTAAGTCAGCTACGCGCTACCAGCTACATACATAACTACATACGTATTGCTCAATCAGAGACATGATATACAAATGATCATCTCTGGCTCAAAAGAGTTGAGTCAATCACAACCACTGCATAACGAACCCTCACAGATCACAATAATTGTCTCTGAAATATTCCACGCCATGCATGCGGTATATACAGTACGAATGTATTCTGATACCATGCATGAAGAATGTTACAATTCCGCATATAATCGGTTAACTGCGCATTGGTCGGTACATGTGCATATAGCTGTAGTGCGCAAGGGATGCATAGGAATGGTCTTCTGTACATACATGTACATCGTGTCCCATAGGACTTTTATGTAATGGGAGGCCATTGTGTACTCTGTACATGCATTGTACACTAGCCACCCCCCAGACCCACACCCACACACCACACACACTGTAATGTGAGCTAAAGATAGTGCACTCACATCATGCACCTTTCTCTACAGGAAGCTTTACCTTTTGCCATAGTCCTTGCTAATCTTCTCATCTTCATTCCGATCCACTAATTGCATGGCCTTCGTACAGTGACTTTGGGTTCTTATTTCTCACGCTGTTTTCACAAAGCGTACATGTACATGAATGTACACACTTGTGCACACAATGCATTCTTATGTAAATGGACCTATTCTTTTTCAAAACATTGTGCACATACACAAATGCATACGTACAGTACATTTACATTGTTACATAAATGGAATCTTGTGGGCAGATACTCATGTACAATACACTTGCACATACACACATACCCCATGGCAAACATTAAACCTGTCTAATGATGGTACACACACACCACACACACATGTACCTTGCATGCAAGATCTGTTCTGCTGAACCTATCCAATGCACATGCACTTGCATTCTATTCCATTGAACTGGTCATATGCATGTATGAGAGGCCACTCATTCTATTCTCAATTTCTGTACTGTGACTGGGCTTTTGTACTTGTAGTGCCCTCTCTATTCATTCATGATGTTGACAACTTCTCTCATGCATGTGGAGCTCCCTTATGACTGGTGCTCTGTACATACCATGCAACACGAGACTCACAACAACTTTCACTGAGAAGGAATGCAACAGTGCTTTTCATTCATTCTCGTCGTTGTTTATGCCTCGCTCGCTCAGCTTTTGTTCTGGACACTTGCAGTGAATTCCATCTTCAGATGTGTGTGTCTGTGTGTGTGTGTTCATGATGTCATTCCAAGTGAAATCATCATGCTTTATACCACCATGTCGTTCATAATAATTTAGGCATATTATAATATACAATGCTCAGCCATGCTAGCTCATGCTTTGTCTGCTGTAACCATTGTGTTTTGTTATAAAAAATATTTAAGCAAAAAAATAAATAAATAAATAAATGGCAAAAGTTTTGGCCACACAATGATCCTGTTAGTCTTTGGATGACAAACTTAATTAAGCATGAACATACAATTAATAATGGACTTTTGATGCTATTGATGAAATCTGTTATTAAGCTTGAAATAATAATGTGTTACTCGAATATAGTTAATTCCCAATTTGCCAGTTGTGAGAGTACCATGTAGTTAGTTATACCCAAAACAAAGTGCCAGAGATATTAAGGCTTAAGATGCAAACTGGATGAGAAACTTTTGCACCCTGTATTTGGTAACAACATAACTGGTAAATCTAATAATTTGTCTCAATTATTATATTGTGAACAAAACTCATAACAGAATTTTGCCAAATCAGAGGACATGGTGGCATAAAGCGTGATGATTTGACTTGGAATGACCCTGTAGTACATATCTACATGTACATTTAACCCCTGCTCTTCAAGAATTAAAGAATTCTGACAACATGTAGCTTGCCTTGGACTGTTACATAACATGAAATTATTGTAGTCCTTGCTAGTACTATACAGGAATGTCATATCGATACATTGAATTACAGGGAAGGCGGGGCAAACATATGCATGTATGTACAGGGTTATCTCACAATATTCACAAACACCTTGTACCTTGTAAGGATAAGTTTGCTAGTTACAAGAAATCAATCCTCTTCTGTGGTTCGTCATTCATGATGTTCATTCAACAGCAATGATACCTGTACAACATAGCGGTTTGTACATAATAAAGCCATAGTACTGTGCATGTATTGAACATGCTGAGCAGCTAACCCTTTGTATACACTGTATATGACAGCATATGTATGGAGCTAATATCAATCAGGCCAATATTGTAGGTACATGTACACATACATGATGTTTATTGAACCGCAATTGTACCTGTACAACACAGCCGATTGTATATAAAATAAAGTTACAGTACTGTACTGTATTGAACATGCTGAGCTATGAACCTTGAGAAAAGCTTTGAACATATGTATGTCTTATCTTTCACATGCATTTAGTGTCATGTGTACTGTGTTGGGGCTGTTGGTGTGTCATGTTGTATCCATGCTTGTGTATTGTAATTGCATGACAACTGTGCTGTGCTGGTCATTGGTGTGTTGCATGTCCAGCTGCAATTATGTGCATGTGATCGACTACAGTGTATATTTGTATACAAAAGAGTGCAACAAAATAAAAAGCGTTTACTTTCATCAGGATGAGAGAAAAATCTAACTTACCATCATTGTACCTGGCCTCATGATTAGCAACATGTATTTAATTTATTAATAAAAGTTAATAAGCTTGGTCTCCCATGACCAAATAATTAGCATCTTTGGCTCAATTCAATTGCTAACTCCATTGTGATTGGCCTGAAATATATTGAACTGCAGAAACGTTTACGATATCTTTTGTTACAGTGCCATGATGCAATATCGTAACAGTGCCTGGTTCCATTGGTAATGGACCACATAAATTGCAGTTTAATATAACTTGACTAACTGCATTTGAATAACTATATCCTTTCATTCTACTTTTAACGAAGTGACTATTGAATACCTCCTCTCCCCTCTCTTTATAAAAGAAAACATTGTTGTTGCCAGTTCATCAATGCCCAACCTGCATTCAGGTCATGCACTCCCTCCTTTTGATATGTTAAGTGATTCGATTAAGGCACTCTCCACATGTCAATCCAGATATGTCAACTCTAGCTTACACGCATACCTCTGCACAGGTCTGTTACTGATACACTGTAGCTGTGTCGTACCAATGCAGGTCATTACTTATGGTCCAGGCACATGAAAATCATGATGTAGTCCTATCAGCCATTCTGTCCTACATTCATGTACCTGAATGGAAATGGAATTACCCCAGTCATCAGTTATTCCTGCATGTACTAGATAGTTAAGACCTAGCACGCAGTTTGGAGCTTGTCACTGATCATCCATGTACTGAGTTATCCCTACTTGTACTTGCTAGCTATGACGTATCATATGAGTTGCCCTAGCTACTGATTGTTGTCACGGGTTGGGATATCCTTGTACTTGCTACTTGTGGCTTGTATTTCTGGTTACTTAAGCTCATGATTTTATCTGCATTTATGGCATATGCTTCTGCTTACTGCATGTAGTTATGGCTTATCCTTGTATTGCACATTCTTGCACTTGTTATTCCTTGTGTCTAGAGGTTAGTGGTTATGAATGCTTTCACCTATATGAGGTTGTAAGGTTGTCTCGTAGGTGTAGGGGGAGAAGAGTGTGAGTGTCCATGGTCTCTTGTTAGCAATGATACTTGACAACCATGTTATATAAGAGCATTGCATTGATGGTTGTGTGTGCCTGTGCATTGCTTATTATTTGTGCCTCTGATTCTAGTTGTGGTGCCTCCACATTGATGTTGTGGTGTGCCTGTGCATTGCTTATTATTTGTGCCTCTGATTTTTAGTTGTGTGTGCCTCCACATTGATGGTTGTGTGTACCTGTGCATTGCTTATTATTTGTGCCTCTGATTTCTAGTTGTTTGTGCCTCCACATTGATGGTTGTGTGTACCTGTGCATTGCTTATTGTTTGTGCCTCTGATTCTAGTTGTGTGCCTCCACATTGATCGTTGTGTGTACCTGTGCATTGCTTATTGTTTGTGCCTCTGATTTCTAGTTGTGTGTGCCTCCACATTGATGGTTGTGTGTACCTGTGCATTGCTTATTGTTTTGCCTCTGATTTCTAGTTGTATGTGCCTCCACATTGATGGTGTGTGTGCCTGTGTGCCTGTGTGCCCGAGTGCTAGTTTGTGTGTCCACTGCTTGTTTGTGTGTGCCAGTGCTTATAGGGCTCTGCACACCCCAATTGGCATTAAGACAAATTTCAAAATCCTGTTTTAGCCTACAATGAGTGTAATCTCGTATTGTTTGTTCAATGGTAAAGCAACTATGTTTTTTTGACCATAAGATGCTGAGATTAGAAGCTTCAGGCTAGACACCAGTTAATCATCATGGGATGCAACCTGATTTGTTGTTTGTCTTTTAGTTGTAATAACTGATTCCAAATATGCTCTGGAATGAGTCTGCTGGATATTTCATTGCTTTTTCTCATCCATAATCGTTTTAATATCAGTTTGAAATGCTTATTCTATGATGATTCCTGCTGCTCAGTTGCAACCCTCAAACAAGACTTTAACTTTTCCACTACTCTTATTATTTCATTGCTCAACCTTCTTGATCTTCGTTGACGTTTACTTTTTGCTGACATAACCACTGAATATAATTTCAATACTGCTTACAAACATCACATCGTTTTAATAGTTCACATTCTTTACAGCGTAGTGTTCTTTATATTTCAACTTAACAGGTAAGTATGAATCTATAAAGCTGCTGTGCCTTTGAGTGGTGAATGAAAAATTCCCTTGTGTGAGTCTGCTAGTGCTAGGAATTGACAATTCAATTTTCGGAAACACTTAAGTTACCTATTTTTGTTAATAGTTGACTCATTGCAGTTTTGGTTGGTACCTTGTCCCGTACATAGGACAAAGCTTTGCACTTACTAGCATTCAACTTCTGGCCATGAATATGCAATGACCAAATTAGGTCCTCCGTTATTATTAGCAATGCTAGCTCCTGTCTGGCTGGAGCCTTCATGCTCAAGTTTACAAAATACAATTTGCTGCATTGAAGACAGTGTACTCCAATTTGGTGGCAAATGTATCCCAGTGGAAAGTTGTTGAATACTAATCTGAAGTAAATATATAGTTCAATGCTCTTATTACTTACTTTCTTTGTAAGCCTTCCTTTTAGAGACAATGACCATTCTTAGTTTTTATTTTGAAGAGATATTTCACCGCATTTATGCACGACCGATCCAAACAATACTTGCGAGCCATTGGATTCTATAGCACACACATAACAAGAAATATGATGCCACTCACAAAGCATCTGTGATTTAATATATTAACTTAAGTATTGTATAATCGTCATCATTTTGCAGGGAAAAGTACTCACTTCTTTCACGTCATAATCAGACATATTACACAGTGGGTAACTTTGTGACTCCAAAACATGCCTACGCCACACTAACTGCTACATACTATGTATGAAACTCGCAAAAGGGATTTACAACATTACCTGTCTCCAGAAAAATACCACTACCCGACAGTTCTGATTGACTCTGACACGTCTAGCTGTTAAAGAAAAGCTCAACACTTTTTGCGTACCGTTTCCAATCTATGTATTCTATTTTCTATGGTGTGTGTTTGTACATGATGTGCAGTGTGTTGTGGTGTGATCTGGTGTATACACTTACACTGTATACAACTGTATACGAACCACCTTTCATATGACAGTCCAGCCTCTGGTTATGATGACATTTGTATTGCAGGATGGTTGGAGTCCATTGAATGCAGCAAGTAAGAAAGGACATCTTGATGTAGTGGAGACACTATTGGAGGCTGGAGCTAATATCAATCAGGCCACTAGGTACAGTAGGTAGACATGTATTCATGGTTACAGGATGTCACACATGTCCATACATTGTATCTCCCTTACACTGGTTACATGTGGCTCCTTGTTATACATGTAGTACCTCCTACTCCACCTTCATACATGTACATGTATCAAATAAGTATGTAATGCTTCATTCTCAGGATGGGAGAACATCACTGGACTTGGCTGTGGAGCAAGGTCACAAGGCAACAATTCAGTTGTTGAAGACTTACCCAAACAAGGTGAGGTGCACATCTGATGAACAGTGATACAGGCAGATAAACCTTACATTTACGTTTTGCTCTGGACTGTCAATAAACCTGCCACATTCGTACAACACTCTGGCTCAGTTGCTTACAATCAATCACTAAGGCCATATTGCACCAGTTACATGTACATGTATATGGTTGTGCATATCATATCCCTAGACTCGTACATTTAAGGCATGACATAAAAGATAAAAATCTTATTGCTGCTTTGGCTGTCCTGAGATTTAAGTATTTGATGCACTCTACATGCGTTGTACAATTGTTATTTTTTGCAGTTGCATCTAACCGATTATACGCGGTATACGCAGATATGCGTACGTAACGTATGAATTTGAAACGCGGGATACGCAGATATGCGTATCTGGATATCATCATACATACGTTTGGCGCATTCGACAGTCGGACACTTCTTTACTGTTTTTCGTGCACGCTTAGCTCTCACCTGGACTGTTAAAAAGGATATAATTCTTAACTACGGTGGTTGTCGTGTGAGTTTGCTCACTACAGTAGACCAAACAGGTATGTTTATTGCGGTATAAAATGATAACATTACGATGTCTGTGAGATAGAATGGCAAAGCGGCAGCGTATAGGTTGAATGTGGAGGAGGTTATAGAAAGGCTCGAAGATAGTGTTGATGGCAAGGAATACACTGGAGAACTGGACAAATTTGCGTCCAGCTGTATACACTACAGTACAAGAAGCGCCATCCACAGTCGGCGATACATTTGGTTCTGAAACTTACACAGTTGTGTACACCCGTTCCTGTACTATTCAGTTTATTATCGAACTAGTAGGCTTGCTATTGTGGGTTTCTACTAAATCTGCAAACAATCGATTGCATGCACCGATAAATTCAATTGATAACATATATAGAGAATGGCAAAGCGCTCGCGCAGGATGAACCCGAAGACGTTATTGAACTTCTTGACAAGAATGACGATGCCCTCGATAGCTATTGCAGTGACCCTGACGAGCCTGTTATGTCAGGGAGTGATGATGAATTCAGCAACCTTGAACAGGAAAATGTGGATGGTAAACTATTAGCATATGCAATACATACATGTAAAACATACCATACATGTAGATGCAGAGTGCATTGTTGAACGCAAAAGGAAGCACAGACCAGATAATGACATTGAAAGCAGCGGTAGGAGCCAGTATATGGGCAAGGGTTCAACATCGGTGTGACATAAAATTCATTCAGATAATGAGGTGTTGCCATTTCAAATTGCTATCTATGGTACGGAAGAAATTGAAATAGACTCAACATCAACACCCTATCGCACACCCATAGCTATGACCCACCCGCCTCAAATCCCCCAGCGTACACCCATAGCTATGCACACATACATTTCAACACCCCCAGCGCACACCCATAGCTATGCAAAACTCCCTCAAACACCCCAGCGCACACCCATAGAATGCAAACATAATCTCAACACCCCAGCGTACACCCATAGCTATGCACAACTACATCTCAACACCCCCAGGGCACACCCATAGCTATGCACACACTCCCCTCAACACCCCCAGCGTACACATAGCTATGCACACACTCCCCTCAAACCCCAGCGCACACCCATAGCTATGCACACACTCCCCTCAACACCCCCACAGCGCACACCCATAGCTATGCACACTCCCCTCAACACCCCAGCACACAACATAGCTATGCACACATACATCTCAATACCCCCAGCGCACACCTATAGCTATGCACACACTCCCCTCAACACCCCCAGCGCACACCCATAGCTATGCAAACACACTCCCCTCAACACCCCCCAGCGCACACCCATAGCTATGCACACATACATCTCAACACCCCCAGCGCACACCCATAGCTATGCACACATCCCCTCAACACCCCCCCAGCGCACACCCATAGCTATGCACACATACATCTCAACACCCCCAGCGCACATCCATAGCTATGCACCTACATCTCAACACCCCCAGCGTACACCCATAGCTATGCACACACTCCCCTCACACCCCCAGCGCACACCCATAGCTATGCACACACTCCCCTCAACACCCCCACAGCGCACACCCATAGCTATGCACACATACATCTCAACACCCCCAGGCACACCCATAGCTATGCACACACTCCCCTCAACACCCCCAGCGCACACCCATAGCTATGCACATACATCAACACCCCCAGCGCACACCATAGCTATGCACACATACATCTCAACACCCCAGCGCACATCCATAGCTATGCACACATACATCTCAACACCCCCAGCGCACACCCATAGCTATGCACACATACATCTCAACACCCCCAGCGTACACCCATAGCTATGCATACATATCATCTAACACCCCCAGCGCACATCCATAGCTATGTACACACTCCCCTCAACACCCCAGCGCACACCCATAGCTATGCACACACTCCCCTCAACACCCCCACAGCGCACACCCATAGCTATGCACACATACATCTCAACACCCCAGCGCACACCCATAGCTATGCACACACTCCCTTCAACACCCCCAGCGCACACCCATAGCTATGCACATACATCTCAACACCCCCAGCGCACACTCATAGCTATGCACACATACATCTCAACACCCCAGCGCACATCCATAGCTATGCACACATACATCTCAACACCCCAGCGCACCCATAGCTATGCACACACTCCCTCAACCCCCAGCGCACACCCATAGCTATGCACACACTCCCCTCAACACCCCAGCGTGCACCCATAGCTATGCACACATACATCTCAATACCCCCAGCGCACATCCATAGCTATGCACACTCCCCTCAACACCCCCAGCGCACACCCATAGCTATGCACACTCCCCTCAACACCCCACAGCGCACACCCATAGCTATGCACACATACATCTCAACACCCCCAGCGCACCCCATAGCTATGCACACACTCCCCTCAACACCCCACAGCGCACACCCATAGCTATGCACACATACATCTCAACACCCCCAGCGCACACCCATAGCTATGCACACACTCCCCTCAACACCCCCAGCGCACACCCATAGCTATGCACATACATCTCAACACCCCCAGCGCACACCCATAGCTATGCACACATACATCTCAACACCCCCAGCGCACACCCATAGCTATGCACACACACACCTCTAAGTACCAACGTCACTCACACGATACCGAAATAGACATTATCCACAAATTTTAATTCCGCGGTTAGTGGTTACATTACGTTATGAATAATTTAGCGTATAATCAGTTAAACATCAAGCTCAACTTGCAAATGAGCGAGCTAGAATAGCAGAAGAGAGAGCAACAAGGGTTGAGCAAGAGCTCTCGGAAACAAAGCTACACTATGAAGCTTTGCTTCAACAGGCAGATGAGAAAGCTAAAAGAGCAGACAAGAGAGCAAATCAAGAACTCTTGGAAACTAAGCAACATTACGATGCTCTACAACAGCAAATCAGACTGCAAGTTCAACTGTCGGAAGAAAGAGCGACAAGAGCTGAACAAGAACTCTTAGAATAAAACGGCAGAGAGATGCTATGCAACAGCAAACACGGCCAAGTTCAAAATGCAGATGAGAGAGCTAGAAGAGCAGAAGAAAGAGCAACTACGGCAGAGAAGGAACACCTGGAAACTAAGCAACAGAGAGACGCTATGCAACAGCAAATAAGACTACCACTTCAACAGGCAGATGAGAGAGCTGCGAGGGCTGATCAGCAAATTCCTGATTATATGAAATCTTCCTGGAGGGTGGAACATGATGAAATAGAAGAGACAGGTGAAGAACCTCTTGGTGTGGGAGGGGGGTGAGGTGAGAGTGGCTACATTCCGTGGTGCCAGGGTTGCTGCTAAGTTCATCCATAAAGCAATTATATCTCCAAACAATATTAACCTGTTTCTCAGAGAGATGCACATGGCAGCTAGTGTATGACATCCCAACCTCTTGCTGTTCATCGGAGCCTCATTGGATGACAATAAGCCTGTCATCCTAACAGAACTGATGCCAACAAACCTGCGAAGCATCATTGTGGCACTTCCTCGAGATCATGTGATCACTATTGGCATGGATGTGGCCCGTGGTCTCAACTACCTCCACCTAATGAGGCCTGACCCTATCATCCATCGAGATGTTAGCAGCGCAAATGTGCTTCTTGAGCCGATTGGACCAGGTAACTGGAAAGCCAAGGTGTCTGACTATGGCTCTGCTAACTTCCTGTCTAAAGTGATAACCATGGGCCCTGGGAATGCATCCTATGCAGCTCCAGAATCCTTCAATCCCAAGCTGCAGTCTCCAAAGATGGATGTGTACAGTTATGGCATACTCCTGCTTGAAATGGCCACTGGTCAGTTCCCAGACCAAAGCTACAAGCCATGCAGCTTGACACGCTACCCTGGCAAGAAATGGCAATGATGATACGTAGGTGCATCTGTGATGATCCAGCCAGCCGTCCAACTATGAAGGATCTACTACCAGATTTAACTGATTTAGATAAGTAATTTGAAGCTACCCCATAAATAAGAATATATTAAAATGTAATAATTAAGAACTAAAATTCATATAGAAACTGAGAGTATATGTGTTCTTGGATATTTTCTTCATGAAACTGAATGTTAAATGTAATGTTTTGTTTATTGTGGTTGGATGTCTTGACGCTTTGTATTCACGTGAAGCATCATTTGGATGCAACGTTTGAACCGTTACATGCAATAGTAAGTTAGTGAAATGTAGGAAGGAGGCAAAGCATTCGAGGCCATGCATCCACTAAATCTGCAAAATATTTTATTCCACCGACATCAGCAGGGTCATGACTAACGATACACTAAATACATAACAGTGTGGATACATATAATTTTAATGTGCAATGATACGTCTGTTAAATTGCAGTGAGTGAAGAAGTGTAGGAATGAGGTGTGGAGATAACAGTATTGTAGTAGAAATGGTCAAAATCCATATCTATGTATTGGAGGGTAATGTATGCGTGAACACGTGTACAATGTACACTCAGAATTATGAGAGAAAAAGAAGTGTCATGTCCAAACACATTAATACAAACCCATGAACCTATAAGCACTAAAGCATCCACATGATGCTAGCGTCCTCAAGTGTCTATCCTTTCTGATCATATGGGGAGCCATTGTAGTACAGTACCCTGCCTTGCAGCGGGGGTGGGGCCACGGCTAGCCTAACGAGTTGGGACCTGGTGAGGACAAAGATGAGGCATACATCATCGCATGCACAGGTGTACGAGTACTGCTACAACAGAGAGAAACATGCTGCAACATGAACACATACATGTCATTGTGCAGTGCATATGTACACTGTATTTACACACTGATCATCTCACCATGCAGTGTGGTGTATACAGACACATGTGACCACATGCACACACACAAGCATATATTGTGCACACACATACACACACATAATCCTCTACCGTATCACAAAGCTCACCAGAACACCTCACTCCAGCATCTTCCAAGTGCACGCAGTTGTGGATACCCCATCCTCCACTCAGGCACTGTCCCACATTCGTCTCTGTACCAAGGCAGTTGACACCGTCCAGCCAGATGGGCTGATTGGAGCTACCAGCTCCAAAGTAGGCATTGGAAAAGGCAACTGTGGTCCCAGAGAAGCCCAGCTGACGGCATATCACCTGGGCATCCTCTACAGTCCAGAAGTCATCACACACGGTACCCTCTAGGGTAACCTCCACCCTCCCCTCCAGAGGGGTGGAGCCTCCCACCAGCCTGACCTGCACATTGATCACTGGAGTGGCTGTGTCTGGAAGAAGAAAAAAGCACAGGGAGAAGTAATTAGAAAAGGAAAAGGTCAAGAAGAAAGAAGAAGCTGACGTGTGGAGATGAGTGTGGGGATGAGGTGTGGGGATGAGGTGTGGAGATGAGGTGTGGGGATGAGGTGGGGGATGAGGTGTGGGGATGAGTGTGGGGAGGAGTGTGGGATGAGGTGTGGGGATGAGGTGTGGGGATGAGGGTGGGATGAGGGTGGGATGAGGTGGGGATGAGAGATGTGGGGATGAGGTGGGGATGAGGTGGGGATGAGGTGTGGATGAGGTGGGGATGATGGGGAACCAGTACGGCAAATGCATTTACCCGAGGACATCACACTTAGGTGACCCCACCATCCATGGATGCTACTGTAAGTATGCATCCAACACTATACACTCTCCAAGACCTGACACTGCACACTCCATGCAAGTGCAGGTATGCCACATACTGTACCATACATACATGTACACACACCTGCCCTGTACCAGGACTGTAGCAGCTCCGCCCATAGCAACCAATGCTGCTGCATATCCAAGGCTCTTGCACACAACAGTGGCATCCACCAGGTCCCATCCTATCTGGCATATGGTGCCATAGGAGCCATTGTAGTACAGCTCCACCCTGCCTTCAGCGGGGGTGGGGCCACTGGCTAGCCTAACGAGCTGGGGACCTGTGAGGACAAAGATGAGGCACCACATCATCACATGCACAGGTGTACGAGTACAGCTACAACAGAGAGAAACAGCACATGTATACAGTGAATGCTTGTGTACACTAACATGCACATGCACACTGTATACAGTACATTCAGTACTGCCCAGACACAACTTGACACACGCATGTGCACATAATGCACGAAACGTGGAGGTCTCACATGATAATCTCTACCACTAATGTGAGTACTGACAGTAGCAGTGCTTACAAGACTATAACCACAACTGCACATACTGTATACACATGCATCCCTTTATACCACACGACACATGTACAGTACACACACACACACACACATACACGCACACACACACACACACACACACACACATAGAACAGTGTACAGTGAATGCTTGTATACACACATGCATGCAGTGTAATTACAGCTTCATACGTGCACACTGGTCAGACATTAAAGTACATGTAGATGCACAGTACATGCACATCAATACACACTTGAACAAACATGTGCATGTAAGGACACATGCACATACGCACTCATGATCCTCTACCACGTCGCACAGCTCATCAGAACACCTCACTCCAGCGTCTTCCAAGTGCATGCAGTTATGGACATCCTCCACTCTTCACACACCGAGAGAGCACGTCACCACAACTAAAATACTGAATACAATCACCTATTGTAAGTACATGTAATACAAAACAGAACATTTTGTAGCTGTGAGACACCGCATGCTTCGTACCATGAAGTACGTGTGCACAAAGGAACCGCTGTTGTAAGGCAAAAGACACTTTGGTTCGTTTGAAAAGTACTTCAATGCAATACTCTTTCATCACTGACGCTGTGGTGCATGATAATCACAGCTTTGCACCATTCAGACCTTTCTCTACATTAGATACCTTATGCATGCACACTATTGGCTTGACAACACATTCTGAATGTGGTATTGTTTCGCGTAAAGGGACCTAGCACATACATTATAAAAATCCCAGTACACGCAGTAGAAATGTAACACTTGCGTTGAAATGTATGGGTAATTAACAAGCCTTACAACTCCATGATAGACATTCCAATTCTCAGTGCATATGAAGTAATGTTCAGTCGTTTCAGACTTCTAGAATTTGAAATCATGTGTTACATGTACGTCTCTTTTCATGGAAACGCTCCATGTTATGAAATATTATCAACAAGATTCAAGTGCTCGTACATTGTCTACCTACTGTACATGAACACTGGCTTAAAGTTCCGAGCACATTTTTCATACAAGTTTGTACTGTACATGCGACAACAGACAAAGGGCTACAGGTGCACACACAATGAACACACAGGTACACAAAATAACGTATTCTGAATACACTCAATATGAATAAGTCTGATATGCATCTTTTGAATGGGTTGTTTCCCTTTTGATACTCACATGCAATATGTATTGTCACCTAGTGTTCACAGCCTCTTCCGCCATTTGCTGGACAATAAGTACAGAACAAACTTGACCACCAGGGTGTATACTTTGTCCACAAACAGTAGGCAAAGAGTTGATGAAACAGTCCAATGATTCTGTAGTAAGGTCCTCTGAATGGGTCGACACTAGCCGGACATAGGAGGTAGTTCAGATTCACGTGGGTGAGCTACATTTAGAATTGAGCAACACCGCCCAAAGGTATTCATCTTATCACTGCATTTGCATTGGGGAGAGGGGGTGGGGTGGGTGGACACTTCACCAAGAAGCTGATGGATAGGAGAGGTTGAATGAGTGGTACATTTTGTTGTGCGGTTGCAGTCGCCAATCATGTAAGCAGTATGCGTCCGTACAGTGTCAGCTCATTTATATGCTTTACCTGTATTTTGTGCACACTGTGTTGCGCGTGTGTTCGTGCATGTACAGTGTAAGCACATGTGTGTCAAGTGGTGTAGTGGTGCGCATTGTAGTGTGTGCATCCTCACCAGTCTAGAATCTGTTTCTGGAACAACAGAGCAATGGCTGCCCCGTATATGTAATGGACCAAAAACCTAAAACGGGGGGTGTGTTGGAAGGAAGAGAAGAGAAAGAAATCATTTCAAGACGCGTCGTCAAACCAAAAACAAATTACCTCAATACGGCAAAGGCTATTCTTCTGGGCTTGGACAGCAATAAGTATTTATAGGGTCAGACAAAACATAATTCATATTCCTTTGAGGCGTGCGGTACCTCTAGTACTGTGCACACATGACACGGGTTTAAGAGGTAGAGCAGCTGTCGCGAGCAGACCTTGTACACGATCTCGATAGCGAAGACGACCGATAGAACAACGAGGAGCACTTTCTTGAATAGCGGGTATTTCCCCGCGCTGGCCACTTTGGCGGGTAGGGTGTAGGTCTTTGCGCCGCACAGGGAAAACAACCCATGAGAAGTTAGCCCAACATTCCGTAGCCGCACATTAAGAACATCGCGCGCCGCGCTTAGGCGCAACTGTAAAATCGATAGACGCGCTAGT
>JABACO010000590.1:0-28196 GCA_013339895.1 Ephydatia muelleri | reverse complement strand
TTTCATGGCATCTGGAGAGGGAGGTGTTGTGTGTGTGGTGTGTGTGGTGTGGTGTGTGTGTGTGTGTGTGTGTTTGTGTGTGTGTGTGTGTGTGTGCATTTTTCCTTCAAGAATGTCTGTCCAGCATGTTTCCTGGGGGTCAAGTATGTTCACTAATGTGGGTTCAGAGTGTGATACCCGTAATGAGATGGAGGAGGGAGGGGGGGGGGGAGGAACGGGGGAACATAGAGGCTATGCATACCTATGGCTTGTACCACTGTTTGCCTGAACACATAAAGTTGCGCACATTGACACAAACATACACATATATATACATACACACACATACATGTATACTCATCTACACCCACACGAAAAACGCATGCATGGCACACATGAACACATACATCTTACACACACACACACATACATACAAGCAGAGTCATCGTGCAGAGGAAAAGGTCTAGGCACGGAGGCGGTGAGGCTGATGATGGCTTATGGTACGTAGCTTCATTTGCTGTGCATATGGTGGGAGGGTCCTGGTGTGTGAGGATCCTTAAGGAACGCATGTTGGGATCAGCCCCTCACCCGACCTGGTTACCTAGGCAACTGGGTGTGGTTTGACTTAGGGAATGTAATTTGTGTGTATATATGTGTATGTGTGTGTGTGCATCCATGCAAAACATAGCCCATTCACATGGGGTAATGCATTGCTCGCAATGGCGTCTCTTTATTGCTGATGAGAAAGAACAGCCCTACAGTTTGTCGGTCTCTTCGAGCTTCATTGTCTGTTTGGGCTCTGTACCTGGGGTTAGGCCCAGAGCTTAGGATAACCTCTTGTACCTGGAGTTAGGACCCAGGTTTCATGCTAACACATAGTGTGGAAACAAATGGAGCATCAAGAAGTTGAACTGGCATGTTTTCTGTCATGCAAATACATCAGCTCTTCCCATGGTTGCACATGTGATCTTGGCAGCTTAGAAATGGTTGTAGAACAAGATAATCTGAACAAAGCAGCAAAGGCAAGTTATGGCTGGCTAGAGGATTCAAGACTATTAGTATGGCTGGCTAGAGGATTCAAGGCTATTAGTATGGCTGGCTAGAGGATTCAAGGCTATTAGTATGGCTGGCTAGAGGATTCTAGGCTATTAGTATGGCTGGCTAGAGGATTCTAGGCTATTAGTATGGCTGGCTAGAGGATTCAAGGCTATTAGTATGGCTGGCTAGAGGATTCAAGGCTATTAGTATGGCTGGCTAGAGGATTCAAGGCTATTAGTATGGCTGGCTAGAGGATTCAAGGCTATTAGTATGGCTGGCTAGAGGATTCTAGGCTATTAGTATGGCTGGCTAGAGGATTCAAGGCTATTAGTATGGCTGGCTAGAGGATTCTAGGCTATTAGTATGGCTGGCTAGAGGATTCAAGCATGGGGCTAGAGGATTCAAGGCTATTAGTATGGCTGGCTAGAGGATTCTAGGCTATTAGTATGGCTGGCTAGAGGATTCAAGGCTATTAGTATGGCTGGCTAGAGGATTCTAGGCTATTAGTATGGCTGGCTAGAGGATTCTAGGCTATTAGTACAGCTGGCTAGAGGATTCAAGGCTATTAGTACAGCTGGCTAGAGGATTCAAGGCTATTAGTATGGCTGGCTAGAGGATTCTAGGCGATTCATGCTCTTCCACTATATGACCTTTGTACCTGCTCCAGTTATAACATTCCATTGATTGCGGCATCACCATCCCATAAGAGACTGTGGTTATGACACAAAAGAGGTCTACTGTTCCTGCTGAAGTGAGTAATCATTATGTGGGAGGGAATTATGATTCTAGACACTTAAACAATCAATTTAATTGATAAGCCAAAATTGATAAAATCATTATCTGCTCTTATAGAGGGAGGAATGTGCATCCTGTTTGGGGGTGGAAGCCTGAAGTCAGTGAAATGTCACAAATGTCGTGTCTATCCAATCCGAAAGGTCGATCTGCGAAGTTTTTTCTGGACCAACATACGCAGTAGAATGCCAGAGGGTCATACTGTCCCACTTGGTCGACCAGATATTTATACTGATGTAGTGTAATAAGCCTTATGGGTTTTGCATGTGTGTTGTGTGTTTGTACACTGAATTTACTACCAGTATACTACCAGTATACTACCAGTATACTACCAGTATACACCGAATTTTTATTATTATAAGGTGACACTACCGGTATATAATGTGAACTGCTTTGACTCACTAATAACACCGAGTGCCAAGGGACTGGGTTGGGCCTGTATCTCCCAGGGTTGGGCCTGTATCTCCCAGGGTTGGGCCTGTATCTCCCAGGGTTGTGCCTGTATCTCCCAGGGTTGGGCCTTTATCTCCCAGGGTTGGGCCTGTATCTCCCAGGGTTGGGCCTGTATCTCCCAGGGTTGTGCCTGTATCTCCCAGGGTTGTGCCTGTATCTCCCAGGGTTGGGCCTGTATCTCCCATTGCAGTCCAGCAATATGGATACCGAGGAGCTGAAGCCAGGCAAACTTGGAACATATTTGGCATCTCAATAAATCCCAGGCCATTACCCATCCCTAAGACCAACTCAGCACAGCTCTTATTCAAGGGTAGATGCCAGAGCTCTGCTAGCAATGTGCAATAAGTGGTGAGGGGACAAATTCTTAGCATCTGTTTTGCATGTGCATAGTAATGTAAGCACGCATTATTTAGAATAATAGTACTGAGTATTAATAACAAGCCCCAATAATAATTTATAACTAGTCTCGATAATTATTAATAACAAGTACCAATAATTATTAATATATTAATGTAATGCTAATAAGTGTGAACAACATGGACTCGAGTTATCTGAGAACACATGGAGAGAATGTATTGCTGCATTGGCTCTCCCGAAGTGTAGTTGAGGTGTCTGTATATGTCATTGGAGCACTGAGGTGTCTGTATATGTCATGGGAGCACTGAGGACTTCAGCAAGATGGCAAAGCCGATATGTCTATCTGTTCCAAGCTCTGTATAACTCAATATATAGGATCGTTTCCGCAAAAAGGGACCTAATGCATGGTTTTTCAAGATTTCAATTTTTTTGTATTCTTGAAGTCTGAAATGTCCTCTACACATTGCACTGAAAATTGGAGTATCTGTCATGGAGTTGTAAGGCTCTGAATTTCTTATTAGCCATACATTTCAATGCAAGCGTTACATTTCTATTTGTGTACTGGAAATGTTATCATGTATGTGTTAGGTCCCTTTTCGCGGAAACGATCCCGACTAATGGAGCACACATACACAAATTTGGAACACTGAAATTGTTATCAACAAACAAGCCATTGATAAAATGTAGGATGTCTGGACATGCAATGTTGCATCACAAATCAATTTATTTATTTATTTATTATTTATTTATTTATTTATATTTATTTATTATTATTTTTATTATAAATGTCATGCTATATTCAGAACTCATATACATATACAACATTATTAATACATATATTATAAACACATTACACACTATCAAACATATAGTCTAGATAGAATGGCCCTGGAATTGGCTCTGATCAGGGTCAAGTTTAATCTGCCATAAATCAGATTAGTTGTTAAGACTTGGGCTGCCCCAGTTGGGTGGCTAATCTTCCTGCAAGTCTGGAAGAGACAACGTTGAGCCTTCTGGTCCCCAACTTCCATAGGACTCTACAACCCAAAGGGATGCACACCCACCCTAGCTCTTCACATTTTGCATCGTTACTGTGGTGCTTCCTCTGTTCTGCCTGCATTGCTGCTGAATTGGTTGTCACACACGCTACCTTTGTAGGGTATTTGAATTTAAGCGGGGATGTGACACAAAGATCAATTGCAGCACGGCTTGCCCAACTCCCACATTAGGGATGAGGACATCGGCAGGACGCGTTTGTCATGCTTCATGACCCAGACTGCTTTCCAGCTTCAAGCTGTGCACCCAAGCATGCACGTTGGCAGAAACTCAAAAAGGGTGTCTCGTACTCTGTTGTGCGGGAAACCACATCAGGGCCATTTTACATGACAGAGCATGGTGACCAAATTGATCCAAGAATGGGACATGCATTGGGGACAAAGCTGACCTTGACTGATAGGAAGGCCTAACCACCATTTAATGGCAACTTGAACTCAGAGGGATCAAGATGAAGGTTGAGCCTTGGAGAGGGTGTGACAGAAAGCCAAGCTGATGATTTATGGAAAATTTTAAATATCTACTGGTTTCAAGTTATTGTGTCCTTCTTTGTTTAAATCAGGATATAATTACTTACCATTATAATTATAATTGTGGCACATTAAGTAAGCTCCAATCACTATTTGGTACTTTCTGAGGTATTAAGGACCTTACTTTTCACAGATTTGTCTCAATGTGTATATTAATAAATTGTAGTGATGTATTCTGGGATATTGGAGACCCCTTGATACTGGAGAATCAGGGTCAGTTTAGCCTCCCCCCTTGATACTGGAGACCATCAGGGTCAAGGGTTAGCCTCCCCCCTGCCCCTTGATACTGGAGACATCAGGATCAGTTAGCCTCCCCCCTTGATACTGGAGACATCAGGATCATTTAGCCTCCCCCCTTGATACTGGAGACATCAGGGTCAGTTAGCTCCCCCCCTTGATACTGGAGACATCAGGGTCAGTTAGCCTCCCTCCTTGATACTGGAGACATCAGGGTCAGTTAGCCTCCCCCCTTGATACTGGAGACATCAGGATCAGTTAGCCTCCCCCCTTGATACTGGAGACATCAGGGTCAGTTAGCCTCCCCCTTGATATTGGAGACATCAGGGTCAGTTAGCCTCCCCCCTTGATACTGGAGACATCAGGATCAGTTAGCCTCCCCCCTTGATACTGGAGACATCAGGATCAGTTAGCCTCCCCCCTTGATACTGGAGACATCAGGATCAGTTAGCCTCCCCCCTTGATACTGGAGACATCAGGATCAGTTAGCCTCCCCCCTTGATACTGGAGACATCAGGATCAGTTAGCGTCCTCCCTTGATACTGGAGACATCAGGATCAGTTAGCGTCCTCCCGTAGTGATGCACTTGCTCCAAGCATTTGATGGATAGGTTAGAGTACATAGTCCCTGTCTCTTCAAGTCAGACCAGTGGACGGACAGGTAATCTATGGCATTGTAGCAACCCAGTTAGCATGTATTCAGGTTTTAACAACCTCAGTGGGATCTGTCATAACCACAACTTATGAATTGTGGGTCTCTTATGGGATGGTGATGCCTTGATTGATCTAACTGGAGAAGGTACAAAGCTCATATAGTTGGAGGTGGAAGTTGATGTGCAAGAGTTTGACAAGCCAGTTTGAACCCTCTAGCCCACCGTACAAATAGACTTGAATCCGCTAGCCCCCATGCTTGAATCCTGTACTAATAGCCTAGAATCCATACATGAATCTCCAAATCCCACTCAAATTGTAGACATTTATGTGTGTGATGTTATTGTTCCGTCTGTCATTCTTTGCTCCCCAACAAGATTGGGGAATCAGTGCCCAAGGTTTTCAAACCGAAATCTAAGCACATAGGGGTTGGGAATGGGAATGGCACCCCTAGGGACATTGGTTAATGGCACCATGGGGGATGGGAATGGCAACATAGGGGGATGGGAAATGGCACCATGGGGGATGGGAATGGCACCATGGGGGATGGGAATGGCACCATGGGGGATGGGAATGGCACCATGGGGGATGGGAATGGCACCATGGGGGATGGGAATGGCACCATGGGGGATGGGAATGGCACCATGGGGGATGGGAATGGCACCATGGGGGATGGGAATGGCACCATGGGGGATGGGAATGGCACCATGGGGGATGGGAATGGCACCATAGGGGATGGGAATGGCACCATGGGGGATGGGAATGGCACCATGGGGGATGGGAATGGCACCATGGGGGATGGGAATGGCACCATGGGGGATGGGAATGGCACCATAGGGGATGGGAATGGCACCATGGGGGATGGGAATGGCACCATGGGGGATGGGAATGGCACCATGGGGGATGGAAATGGCACCCTAGGGGATGGGAATGACCCTAGGGGATGGGAATGGCACCATGGGGGATGGGAATGGCACCATAGGGAATGGGAATGGCACCATGGGGGATGGGAATGGCACCATAGGGAATGGGAATGGCACCATGGGGGATGGGAATGGCACCATGGGGGATGGGAATGGCACCATGGGGGATGGGAATGGCACCATGGGGGATGGGAATGGCACCATGGGGGATGGGAATGGCACCATGGGGAATGCAGTGTTATTATTTCGATTGAGGTTTTGATTTCTTGAAACGTGTAAGTGCAACACACATATTGTGTGCATGAAGAGTGGGAGAACTGAAGGAGTTGTTGTCATCCGATTCATTGTGAGGTTTGAAGAAAGAAAACTTAATGCAGCGAGTACACGGAAGCACTCTCAAAGGAAGTGTGTAGGATTTGAGGTTGTAGAAATAAATGAGGAAATGGCTCACATGGTGTGTATACTGGTGGGTGCATGTAACTATGCACACTTCAATGTAGCACACCGCTTGTAAGAGCCATACAACTGTATTGTGGGACAGTAGTTTTCAAAGTGAACAGGAAAGTTCCATTAAATGATTCATACACATCAAAAATCGGACCCTCATGGAGTTATAAGGGCACTGAATCTTTTTTAATTAGCCATGTATATGAACACAAGTGTTGCTCTTTGCTTGTCCTAACACACAAGTGTACTTGTGCCCGCACTCAGTCCTTGCATTCACACCTGTCTTGATTGCTAGGTGTTAACAGGTGTGTGGGTTGTTTTTGAAGGGGTGGACCACAAACATACCTCTAACTCACCATCAGTAGGTGAGGAGGACCCTTGTGGGTATTCTTATCAATGCAATCATAATATTGCTTTGTGGAGTGAGCTTTTAGTGTGGCCACACCCTTAATGGGGCCATGCCCATAATGGGTCACATTTAAGGCACAAGGGATCAATCAGTTCATTATAACTAGGCTATTTTTGTGGTCACCAAAGGTTTTGGCTGTCTGAGCAGCAAAGCATAGAGTGGATGGTCTCTTCTGTGTTCATCTTGTGTCTCGAGCTAGAGTGCCAGTAGTTGTGGCCACTTGAGGAGATAGTGTTGTCTTTGGAGTCTTCAATGGCAAATGGCCTCCGTTCCAACAGTGCAGTGTCAGTGGTGACAGAAATGGAGGTTCGGAAGCAAGGACTTCATGACTAGCCAGTAACATTGGATCTCCATCACATCAATAGAGGTCGCTATTTGTTTGGTCACATAATTCAAATTGTGTTTTTAAATGCTTACTGGCATGCTGCTGTACAAATAGTCACACATCCTCCCCCCCTCCCCAACACAAAAAAAAATTAATGGAAATGATGGGAATGATGACTATGCCTTCATGACATCATCTGATCTGGCCACACCTCCGTGGCATTATCTTGATGTTCATTTGGACTGATGAATCAAGACATACAGCAGGGATCACAGGCACATGTGGCATATGAGGAGATTTTGTTAGCAAGCTGTGTGGAATTTACCTTCTCCGAAGGCATCTTCTGTTAGTGTTGCCATTCAGTTAGTGTAGCCAACGGAACTACCTAGATTGTTGTTGCCATATGCAGCATAGGTTTGACCGAACTATTTGTTTCGGTGATGGACATATGTGTGTGTATGTGTATGTGTGTGTGTAGCATGTATTGTATGTATGCGTACATGTATTGTGTGTGCGTGTGCGCGCGTGTATTGTGTGGTTCAGAATGTGTACATTATTGTGTGTGTGTACGTGTGTTGTGTGTGTGGGTGTTGTGTGTGGTGGGTGGTGTATGTGTGTGTGGGTCTCGTCTGTCTGTGTATGTATAACCCCTGAGGGGAGTATTCCACTCTCTTTGAACCACACCTTTGTTGTGTGCTGCCCCCCCCCATGTTGCTGCTCATAAAGTCTTCACTGGCCCTGTTGGTTTGTTACTGTGTAACCACAGGCCTCAAATAGATGAGGGCTGTGTATGGACAGAGCATTAGAGCTGTGTCTTTATTACTCGCATCGTACAAAGTGTAGTATTTTTACTGGTGTAGTATTTCTACTGGTGGTATTTTACTGGTGGTAGTATTTCTACTGGGGAGTATTTTTAGGCGGGTGTAGATATTTCTACTGGGGCGGTAAAGGTTCAGGATAGTTCAACAGAGTAAAGACAGTATGAAGGGATGGGAGGTGGGGGTCTACAAGCTTTGATTGGGACCACCCATTTTATTCTCTCCAAACAAGAATGTGACAGTTGTCATAACTGGGTCAAGTGTTGTTCCAGTAACACTATCAGTGCGTGAATTATGTTTGCTCTGACCTTTGTGGTGGAATGGTGGTGAACACTTCTCAAGAGTTTCCCCTTTTGTAGCTGTGATGGAACTTGGGATAACTGTGTTTGTGGCTAAGATTGGCATCAACAATGTGCCTAGTTCCGGCTCTTTCAAGAGAAGCTAGGCTTTAAGCAAGTGAGGTTGCTTTTGTATGTGCATGTATGTGTGCATATGTGTACATGTGTGTGTGGATGTGTGTGTGTTCTGTATATGTGGGTACATGTGTTGTACATATGTGTGCATGTGTGTCATGTGTGCATATGTGTGTGCATGCATGTGTACATTGTGTATGCATGTGTGTGCATGTGTGTGTGGATGTGTGCATATGTGTACCATATCTTTACAATGTTCCAGATATCAACGAGTCACGTGTTCCAGGAGGTGACCTTTGAACTCTTTATGGATGAGGGACTGAGAAGAGAGTATTCCCACATGATTGGTACTGTGGCTCATTGGCGAAGGTACTCTCCAGAGATTTTAGAGGCCAACTCAACTGTTTGTGGTCAGTAGTCCTTCCTCCTGCATTTGGCCATCAAAGGAATGGGCGGGGCATGGGGATGCATGTCAACAATGGGGGGAGGAGGGGTTTGATGGAGATTGGTTTGGTCCAATAGAAGTGTGGGTCAAGATGTTGAAATGCGACTTGGGCGTGGCAACAATGTCATGCATCAGGCACATGTGTGTGTGTGTGTGGGGGTTGTGTGTGTATGGCTATGGTGCTGCCACCTTGTAGCATTGCTTTGTGTGCGCAGTAGCATGACCTCCTCCCCCACTCAACACCCCTTTGTGCAGTCCACATGCGTCCACTACACACAACATACACACGTACACACCCACACACATACGCACAACGTGCACATTTGTCCCACCATAGATGTACATACCAATGTAGGCAGGTTACAACAAACAACACACACACACACACACAACACATCAATAACTGTTAACCCAGCTACTAAAGGTGTGTATAGCCCATAATCACCTCTTCCTGCATGGGAATATGACCTAAACACTTCCACTCACATCTTTGAACACAAAGACAACCATATCAACTAAAACTCTTGATTAAAGTATGACCTTCACAAAAATAGTAAGCAGATGTTAAATAAACAGAGGCACAGAGAAAAGGGACACTACACATACATACACACACACACACACATACACACACACACACACACCACACACACACACACTGAGGATGACTAATTTTGTTCCGTCAAGAAGGACGTCATATGGGCCACAGGGGTTGTGCGTACCTCCCTCCGACGAATTTTTTGGAGCAACGGCAGTCTCTGGTGGAAGTATGGCAAGCCACGGGGGCAGGAGAGTAACAAGATGAAGAGGTACACCGTCCCTACGATACCAGGCCCATCAATGGTGTCGCCAGGGGCAGGGAGGTGCGGATGGTGTTGGAGTCTAGGTTGTAGATGAGTACCCCCGTAGACACCCACTCCTAGCGTGACTAGGAAGACGAGGATTGTAGATGAGTATGTTGATGGACTTGGTGTGGTTGTACTGGCTGCGAACCTTACGGGCTCGTATCGATATTGATGATGAGGAGGATGATGAACGATAGATTGGAGCAAGGTGACAAGTGCCACCCACACCGCCAGGTGCTTGCACTGGTACTGGTACCAAGATCAGGACCTTATCCGGTGCAGAAAGGAGAAGCTTCATCCGGTAGGCCAGGAGGGGATCGATGAGGGTCCATGTGAAGCAGGATGACCGTGTCCACGATCGCCAAGGCGATGACCAATAGGATGAGGAGGTAGTTGGAGAGGAGTTGCCCAGGGTTGTTGAAGTAGACGAAGATGCGGTAAATCCTCCATATCTTTGCGGTCACGGTGCCAAAGACCATGGCCAAACCAAGGACGAGACTCCATACAAATGTGTTGCACAGTACCCCTTGCACGAGGAGACCCTGCTCGAAGGTACGCGGGACCGTAAAGAGGAGGCAGGAGATGATGAAAAGGTAGCACCCCGGAGAAGGCAAGGTGGTTGATGGCGGGGCCGGAGGGCTTGATGTACTCGTGGTTCTGGTACACTACATTGACAATGTGGAACATCAGGGTGAGGAAGAGCGCTATCCCATTCAAGATGAAAACAGCCAACCCCCCAGCCAGAGGAAATGGTCGTGCTTTCAGTTGCAAATTGGTCGGGGGATGTACACCTGGCGATGGTCGACCGTGTCCAAGACCCCACTGGTTGCTGAACTGATGAGGGTCATGGAGTTGTTGAGAATTTGGTATATGTAGATCACAGTGGCAGAGTCTCCTGTGCTGTTCCTAAACAGAATCTGACCAGATGCTCCAGCGAATGACAGAGGTTGGTCGTAGTAGAACTGGTCCAAGATGGTGTCTATGGCGTCTGTGTTATTAAAGCCTGGACGTAGTACTGAAGGGGTGTGCCCCGCTGGTTTCAGGATGGGGACGGAGCGATTGAGAGCCAGTGCCAGGGACCATACTGCGTCGTAATCGACCTGGTCATAGGCCAGGTCGGACACAAAACGTGCAGGAAGTGTCCGGGCTCCTGAAGGAGCCGCGGTGTTAAAGGTCGTAGTACTGATTAAAAAATGTGCATACGTCTTGTTGGAGATGAGGAGGACGTTTTGTGCGGTGCTTGAATGGTCCTGCTCAGTCCTGTTCAGGTGGTACTGCATGAAGATGTTCCCGTGCACCGCTGACATCATGAGCATGGCGGGCACGTGTACGTGACGCTGTTGTGCAGGACGGTGACATCGTTGTTGAACTCGTAGAGGCTCCTGTCGTGGAAGATGAACTGGTACGAGTCGTATAGCATTTTTTTTTTTGGGCGGCAACGCACATCATCTTCACGGCGACGGGCCCGAGGAAGGCGAACACCACACGGGCGTTGGATTCGACGATGGCCTCGACTGGAATGAAGGTGTCGTGATCACGCTCTCGTAGGCGATCTGGACATCGCTCAGGCTGGGGTCAGTCTTCAGTTGGCGCTTGAACTCGACGTAGGTCGCTTTGAAGAGGGACCGCGAGATGTCGTAGAGGATGACGATGTTTTTCCACTTGTTGAGTTTGATGAGCGAGAGGTAGGTCGTGACGGTACTCGAAGGAGGAGCTGATCGGCCTCGGGGAGTAAGGGTACTGGTTTAGGGACGGCGACGTGGCTATGGAGACTTGCAGGATGTTTAGCGCCTTCTTTGTGGTAAGATCGGCAAGCACCATTGCCGAGTCGGAACAGGCGAGGCCGACGATTCCCACTACCCTGCTTGCCCGAGTAGAAGACGGCGTCGATGTAGCTGTTGACGGCCTTGAAGGTCAAGTCGCAGCCGCAGTCCGCTTCGATGAGTTCGAGCCGAAAGTCGGACAGAACGTCGGGATGCGGTTGTTGATCTCGGCCACTGCGAGGCGGACCCCCGGGGTCAGCGAGGCCTCGCCGTCCCACGACGGGTTGAGCGTGTCGTTGGACAGCGTGGAGTGCGGGTAATGGGCCAGAGATAGGAACGTAGAGGGTGTGGGAACTTGCTGGGAGTGGAGACGCACCTGGAAGGAAGCAGGCAAGTGAGCAACCAGAGCGATAGCAGCCAAGCTGGCCCCATAGCGATGGTGTGCATCTTTTTTTTGGCTTCTTCTGTACAACTGTGACAACAACCTCTACTTAGGCGCTGTAGCGTATTCCTATAGTCAACAGCCCAGGCAAACAATAAGCACTTCCGGAGGGGAGGAGAGATGTGGGCGTTGCACTGTGAATTCGTTTTTTGTTTTACTATACCATGGGTACGGTGTAACAATTTGGGCAGTGATAATTGAATAACGAAACGGGAAACACGAATACACTGATTGGAATTACAAAACTTTCGCTTAAGGAAAAATGAGCCGAGTCATGCAGCTTCTCATATCCGCCCATGATTAAATTGTGGAACAAAATCATTTTAGAGCTTGTGTTTCTGCATTTGCATGCAGAGAATACCAGGTGCGTCGTACCGCCTAAAATTTAGGTCGAACTCATTGTTCTAAATAATAATGGTGATGGAAAACGGACCTTTTTTTTTTGGGTTGTTGTCCCAGCAGCTGACCATAGATCATAATTATGATGTCACTCGTGATTTTATAAACGTTCTCGAATTCAGCATAGGAAAGGTACTTCAAAGCGGAGTGAGCAACACACTTAACAAGTGACCTGTTTTCTATGCAAGTTTTAATCATTAATATAGGCCCTTTCCTGTGTCCATGTGACCGCTCCGTAATCTAACATACGTCAGTGTCACACAATATAAATTAATACAACGTCCGCCATGTTGATTCACAGCTTTTACGGAAATATCCGAGTGACGAAAAGGGCCTATAGTGCGTCGGCGGTCACACTGCCCGAGCCCGCCCACCACATGTAGTAGTAATTAACACAAGGAGATCCGATTGCGCCGGTGTAAACGCCATACCCTGACCGCACTATTTTAATTTCAAGATACAACATAACTGTGGAGACGGGAACTGAATAACAAACTAAAAATCAATTTTTAATAACCGCACATAGAGACTCCAAGGCCATCTTATACCGTGTGAGATTAGTGCACTTGTTGCAGCCATCTGTCATTTTCAGGGTATTACAAATTATTTTTGCCGCCGTCACGGTAAATGGCGATATACTAAGCTCCGAGCAAACTGAACATGGTCCGCAGGCTTTTAAATTCCAAATCAACTCAATCAAAACGGGACTGAACCACTAGAATTTTAAAGAAGAACATTGGGCATGCGAATGTTTTCTTGGCTCACTTGACTACCCACAATTTTCCCTGCGAGTGATGTGTTAATTATATTTGATCACAATGCAGACAACTGTGCTCCGCCCTATGTCTGTTTTGAACATGATTACGTAACGCGCGCCGGCCCTCGTGAACTGCAATTGCCCTTCATGGCAAATTTAGTTACGCACGAGTGTGCAGCTTTATATTTATAGCTTAGATTCGCGCATAGTATTGGCATGCCTGAATTGTCCTAAACCATCAATATGGCTTTTTTCCACTACTTGACATGTTTTTTTTTTTTCTTTTTTTTTTTTTTCTTTTTCTTTTTCTTTTCTCTTTTGTTTCTTTTTTTTTTTTTTCTTTTCTTTTTCTTTTCTCTTTTGTTTTCTTTTTTCTTTTTCTTTTTTTCTGGTTGGATTAAAGATGTCTGGTGTCAGTCCATCGTGATCTAGTCTGACATGGTGACTGCAGAAAGCTTTTTGATAAAAATGTGCTCAAGATTACAATTTGCGGTTAAAAAACACACTGCTATAAGGCCTGCTGTAAGGATTGCTGCTAAGAGCCTACTCATACAAAGATTACAATACAAGGCTCGCGTAGTGCTCATTGGAGCACACACATTCTCATGTGGGAGGATCCCATACATTGTTAATGTCACTGAATTGGAATGTTGAAGGTGTGATGGGGCTTGGTCCTTGATCCACAGAGTCAGATTTGCTTTCAACGTAGTCATCAGTGGTGTAGCTCCTTTTGAATGTAAATACAGCAGGACAACTTCTTGACACTTTCAATGGCAGCGTGTATTGCAGCCATCCAAGCATCCCTGACCACACTGTCCTCAGCATGGAAAGGGAAACCCCCTCCTTCCCTCCCACACGTGTGGAGCATGAACATGTTGGGGTGATGAGCGAGCAGGGGGGGGAACATTCGTGTCCACCCAGTCATTCTCTCTCTCCCGTAGAAAGATCTCACCCAGTGGTTCAGCATCCTATAAAAGATACGGTATATCAAAGAGGGTTGACTATGCAGTTAACTCTCCTTATGTGATATTGTGTGGAAAAGAAACTAGTGAATGGCACCCCTAGTACAATTCTTTTTCAATTGTCACAAATTACTTTCTGTACTGTTACTCTCTATCCAGAAAAAACTCTTATTAAGTGTGTTATTTAATTACACTCAAAGCAGATACAGTTAATCTCTTGTGCAGTTTCTGTGTTAAGATGCACACAAACTATCATATGTAAGAGATGCTGCATAGCTTAACTAAATGCAGCTATGAAGAAGCTGTATGTAGTTAAGCTGTGCCTTAACTACAGTAATATCGGCCAACAGTGGTGACAGTTCTCATGGCCACAAGGACCAACCAATCTCTATAGCTTAGTGTCAGCAATGGCTTGAACATCACTCTTGATGAGGCTTCCATCACTAACCCCAGTGCTGCTAAGTATCATAATGTACAAGAGTTAAACTGTATGAAGGGCTTAAGATCTCTCACACTAAGTAGGTTACTAATCTTGCATGTTTGATACCACAATACATATTTCATTTAATTAGTAATAGTAAAAATCCTTTCGAAATGTCATCCAAAGGTCATACAGCATACCTCAAAGGTCATGCACTGTAGCCCAAAGGTAATCTGCATTGCCTTGATAAACAGAAATGACATTGAAATATACCTGAGGATATTTGTAGTACCGAAGGCAGTTCCTGTCAAGCACAAAAAATCTCTTCTGTAGTTTCTGTGTTAAGATGCACACAGTACAATCATACACAAGAGATCCTGCATGATGCTAAATGCTTGGCACTCACAGTCTGCTGTGGTGGTGTCTTACACAGCTCGCCCCACTTGGTAAGGTCTTTCGTTATTTCAACAGCGTCCTTGGGTGGGGTGGGGGTGAGGGAGGGGAGGGGGTGGGGATGTTAACTACTAAATAGAATGTTGCACCTACTAACAAAGTGCCCTGGGATTCCATTGGCTAGTTAGACAAATGAAGCTCCACCACATTGGACCCAGTACTTGTGCCATTGATGCATGCAGCATAGTTACGATGGCAGGAAGGCAGTTCTCATACTGGATCCAAGTAGCTTGGTGGGGGTCGAGGGAGGTTGTACACCTTATAGGTCCTTCGTGTCATTCGAGTGCTGTGTCACCTTCACCTTCTCAATCATACTCTCCTCCCCCTTCTCCTAGTCCCACTCTCCTCCCCTTCCCCTAGTCCCACTCTCCTCCCCCTTCCCCTAGTCCCACTCTCCTCCCCCTTCCCCTAGTCCCACTCTCCTCCCCCTTCCCCTAGTCCCACTCTCCTCCCCTTCCCCTAGTCCCACTCTCCTCCTTCCCCTAGTCCCACTCTCCTCCTTCCCCTAGTCCCACTCTCCTCCTTCCCCTAGTCCCACTCTCCTCCCCCTTCCCCTAGTCCCACTCTCCTCCCCCTTCCCCTAGTCCCACTCTCCTCCCCCTTCCCCTAGTCCCACTCTCCTCCCCCTTCCCCTATCCCACTCTCCTCCCCCTTCCCCTAGTCCCACTCTCCTCCCCCTTCCCCTATCCCACTCTCCTCCCCCTTCCCCTAGTCCCACTCTCCTCCCCCTTCCCCTAGTCCCACTCTCCTCCCCCTTCCCCCTAGTCCCCCTCCTCCTCCCCCTTCCCCTAGTCCCACTCTCCTCCCCCTTCCCCTAGTCCCACTCTCCTCCCCCTTCCCCTAGTCCCACTCTCCTCCCCCTTCCCCTAGTCCCACTCTCCTCCCCTTCCCCTAGTCCCACTCTCCTCCCCCTTCCCCTAGTCCCACTCTCCTCCCCCTTCCCCTAGTCCCCTCTCCTCCCCCCCCTTCCCCTAGTCCCACTCTCCTCCCCCTTCCCCTAGTCCCACTCTCCTCCCCCTTCCCCTAGTCCCACTCTCCTCCTTCCCCTAGTCCCACTCTCCTCCCTCTTCCCCTATCCCACTCTCCTCCCCCTTCCCTTAGTCCCACTCTCCTCCCCCTTCCCCTAGTCCCCCCCTCCTCCCCCTTCCCCCCTTCCCCTAGTCCCACTCTCCTCCCTCTTCCCTTAGTCCCACTCTCCTCCCCCTTCCCCTAGCCCACTCTCCCACTCTCCTCCTCCTTCCCCTAGTCCCACTCTCCTCCCCCTTCCCCTAGTCCCACTCTCCTCCTTCCCCTAGTCCCTCCCTCCTCCCCCTTCCCCTAGTCCCACTCTCCTCCCCCTTCCCCTAGTCCCACTCTCCTCCCCTTTCCCTTATCCCCCTCCTCCCCCTTCCCCTAGTCCCACTCTCCTCCCCCTTCCCCTATCCCACTCTCCTCCTTCCCTAGTCCCACTCCTCCTCCTGCCCCGATCCCACTCTCCTCCTTCCCCCTAGGCCCACTCTCCTCCTTCCCCTAGTCCCACTCTCCTCCTTCCCCTAGTTCCCACTCTCCTCCCCCTTCCCCTAGTCCCACTCTCCTCCCCCCCCTTCCCTAGTCCCCCTCTCCTCCCCCTTCCCCTATCCCACTCTCCTCCCCCTTCCCCTAGTCCCACTCTCCTCCCCTTCCCCTAGTCCCACTCTCCTCCCTCTCCCTTGTCCCACTCTCCCCCCCTTCCCCTAGTCCCCCTCTCCTCCTTCCCCTAGTCCCCTTCCTCCTTCCCCTCTCCCCTCTCCTCCCCCTTCCCCTAGTCCCCTCTCCTCCCCCTTCCCCTAGTCCCACTCGCTCCTCCCCCTTCCCCCTAGTCCCCCTCCTCCTCCTCCTTCCTTCCCCTAGTCCCACTCTCCTCCCCCTTCCCCTAGTCCCATGAGTGGATGGAACTGCTTGAATGTCTCCCCGTGCAGCTGATACACCCCATACCCACACCACACTCATACCCACCCATACCCACACCTACCCACACCTGCACATGGACGGTACTCTCATCAGTGGCGATGGATTAGGGGAGACTGGGTCAACCCACTTTTTGTTATAGTTTGACCAAAAAGACCACCCCGTAACCACACCCCTTAACTGGTCCCCTTGGTCGTCCCACTTTTTAAATCCATTCTGTCAACGCTGCTCAAACCTTTATATCCACGACGTTTGCTGCAATAATCTTGGCCATCCTGATAGCACACAGCCAATCCATGATGATCTAGACAAGATTCATGGAGTGAGAGGGTGATAGGGGAGAGGGGAGGACACAGAAAGAGAAGGGGGGGGGGGGGGGGGGGGGGGGAGTAGGAATGAGGGACAAGTCGCTCTATGACACACAAATGTATGACCAAGCTTGCTTTTTCCCACATGCTAAGTCCTGAATACTCCTGCTGTATGTCCTCATGTCATGTACGGAAACTACATATCCAGGTCCACAAGCCAAGTCACATACCAGTTCCACATGCCAGTTCCACATGCCAGTTCCACATGCCAGTTCCACATGCCAGGTCTACATACCAGCTTTGCATACCTGCCCTGAATCAGCATATACAAAGATATTTCGCATCTTTCCTGATTCTCCTCGGTAGGTCAGAAGCATGGCATTGGGACGATCCATTCCTGGCACAGTAAGTGACGCATTGAGAGAGGAGACATGAATGCAGCATTTTGGCTTCTGTCCTGAAAAGAAAAAACCACTGATGTGATCATCTAACTGGTAGAGGGTATCAATTTATTGCTGGTGATAAGGTGATGCAGAAAATTTCAACAGAGCTTACAGAGAATGCACAGTGATTAGAGGGTGGACAGTGGAGAACATGTGAGAATAACATGTTTAAAGTATGTGGGGAACCCATAGCTAAGCCTTTCAATGATATAAACATATCTGCCCATAGCTAAGCCTTTCATGCTATAACATATCTGCTTATAGCTAAGCCTTTCAATGCTATAACATATCTCCGCTAAGCCTTTCAATGCCATAACACATCTGCTTATAGCTAAGCTTTCAATGCTATAACATGGAAGACATAAATGAAGGCACTGACAGGGACAACACCCTGCATACTGTGCCCACACAGGACTCACCCCACAATTGATGAAATAGGAAAGAGTTTGAGATTCATGACTGAGTATGAAAAACCTTCTCTGGTACTCATCCACTACTACTGACGCTTCTTCTTATGCAAAAATCCCTGGATTGAGCCTGTGTGTGTGTGTGTGTGTGGTGTGGTGTGTGTGTGTGTGTGTGTGTGTGTGTGTGTTTGTGTGTTTGTGGTGTTGTGGTGTATGCATGTGTGTGCACATTTGTACATACATGTTTTTGTACATGTGTGCGTGCATTGTTATGTGTGTGTGCATGTTGTGTATATGTGTGCATGTGCCAGTTATTGCATGTGTGCATACGATACATAATATTTATCGGCTCATATGTATCTATGATACTGTCAAGCATGTCACTGTTGAGGAGAGTGGGGAGGACGTGGTGGAAGTGACGGTTTACATACATACCTGTAATGTATGGTCTGTCAACATCTTTCACTCCTGCCACAAACTCCCTTCTCTCGTACTTGGCTCGAATCCACTTTCTCTATGTACCCTGTGTGGTTTGTGCGTAGGCAAGTGCGGCGCGCGCCCGCATATTCAAAAGAAGCACATTTGTCATCACGGCATGGATACTATCGCTGTGCGCGCGGCCATCCATATTGATTATCTCCCCATCAATTAAAAACCGGGAAGCAAAATTAATCCTCGCATGCCGGATTGTACATGCCACGATAATTAGGCACCTGCATGATAAACTTTGTGGAACGCGCGCTGTTGCTCCGCGGCTGGTAACGTACAGGGTGAGTCGGGTTTTGGAGGTTTCCAACACAGCGGCACGTTGACTTCCCAAGTCGCCTTCGCACGTGCATTTCCGCACTTACTCATGTCCTGGGTAGAAGGGAAGACCATAGACACTAACTTCGGTCGTTGCGATAAACGGAGTTCTGTTTAAACATAGTATATCTTAGAAATGAACTAACATTGACCATTTTATCTGTCCACTTATCGAGCTGGACCGACCGCACTTGTGTCACAGCTGGTCCAATTCTTTTGTGGATTCCGGCGCATTCGATGCATATAAAAATACCAAGATTGACTGATGCCCAGTCAGGCGCTGTTTTTATGTTGTTTTTAAAAGTTGCATTAGAGAATGAAACATAGATGGCAGTGCTGACCTTCTGCTCCACAGTCCGCGCACTGTTGGTTGTCATGTTTTTTCTGCAGGACGACCAATGCTAGCCTCAGAGAATCCATTCGTGAACTGTTTATTCGCGCTGAAGTCCGGATATTATAGGAACCGATAGGCACACGGGGAAGCTCCACCTTACGTCATTAGAAAAGAGGTCAGCGTATCCAGATTCCCACCTGATTGACCTATTGGCCGTCATAAATATGTTGAGCACGCAAAAGTTACAATCTACTGCACCATCAATGCTCGTCCCCCAGATCCACATGACGTAACGATCGCGTTACGTCATGTGAGTCTGGGACGAGACTAGTACGTACAAGGAGACCAAGCAGAATTTATGTGGAGGCAAGACATAGTTTTTATAACTTCGTAGCTCAGATTAGAACATGTATCCACTGTAAATTGTCAGTTCTACAAATACGTTATTGATTTAATTAAGTGTGTGCAAAAGTGCCGCATAGGCTTATTGATGCCGAGATCAAGTACTTCGATAGAGACATACTTCAAGCCTAAAAGGTACAATAGCTTTAACGAATGTGCTACAGGATTTGGTACGCCTGATTAATAATTATGCAATCTCAATCTCTTTGCACGTGCAACTGCACTTTGATATCAATAACATATATTACAGGTTAAAAATTACAAGTAAGGACATAAACAAACGGGCAACGGGTCAGTCAGTCGTCGCCGTAAGAGTCGATTGAAGTGAACGGACCTGCAAACGTGTGAGCCTTTTCTATTGACGCTCTCAGGACTGCGATCCACGACAACTTTTCCTCGGGAGTCTCCGCCAAAAAGGGGTAGCTACGCGTGGGAGTGTTGAGAAATGAAGAGCTGTCACTGCTCCCTGTGTCGTGTGAGCTACCCTCCTCGACACCAAAACCTTCCGCTTCAGTCCCTAGGATAATTTCTCCAAGTGGAAAGGCATCCTAGATGGAGGAACGAGGCTAAATCCTACCCTTGACATGTGACGTGTAAAATGAGTGTGGTCAAACATTAGCTGATGCGAAAAGAGGTGTAAATTTCACATACTTATGTTAAACTGTCCACAAACGTTTTTACAAGTCCTCCTATGTAAGCATTTCGATTGTATGAAATTTATAAACCCCGCTTTTTTTCCTTTTTGGAAAGACCTTTCCCCTATGGTAAACGCATATCAATTGCTCAGAAGGATACACGTGCTTAAGCTGTGCCCAAATTACTGGCATAGGGGTTTTCCCATAGGCTACAAGTACCATTTATTTTAATTATTGAACATGGGATTTCTCAGCTCTAAATAAGGATGAAACCACTTTATTCCACCAATGGCAAGATCAATTGCAGCATGCTGACAAAACGAGCCATCGGCCAATACAAAAGAGACCCACTACAAACAGGTCTAGCCCCTGTGGGGGGTGGGGGAATTGACCATCCAGTGAGGTTTTGGTGACCACAACAGTGGAGTTGGGGACCTGAATGGTGCATGAAAAAAGTGGATCATACAATGATGGAGCATGTGGTGGTGTCAACCATGAGATGTTGAAGTGGTCACAGTACATATGTGATGGTACTGTAAGGTCCAAATGCAACTGAATATTCACTGACCGTAGGTTTCTCCAGGTATATGAGTCTGTTCTGGTCCAGCAGGAAGTACCGTCTCTGATACTTCTGTAAACCAAAAGCCATAAGGCCAGTTACTGTGTGTAGGTAGTTGCAGCATTGGTTAGGGAAACATACAAGTTTGTTGGGTGGGGTTTTGTGTAGGTAGCCACTCTTGGTGAAGTCACGCGACAGCAGCGGATAGAGCTGTAGGAGCCACCATGAGTCCATAGCACACACACACATTCACACACACACACACATGCACACACACATGTACACACACATGTACACACACATTCACACATACATTCACACACACATTCACACACACATTCAGATGAAATAGCCAGTCCAATTAGTTGCTACATATGGTTTCTCTCCCTATGTTCCACACAAACTGACATGTCAAAATGCACACAGCACTAAAGTATGGTTATAACAAGTTATGGCAACGGAACAACTTAGTGATAACTTAGTTATAGCTGGGTCATACCAGTTGGGATAAGCACACAGGTAGTTATACGATAGCTGTACATGGACCATATCAGATTGTGGTAGTCATAGCAAAGTTATACCAAAGTCTGTGGAAACTAATGTGTGCTGATCCCAATTGTCATAACATGGTATAACCGTGTTTGTCTTGCAGTGGCAAGTAATGTAGCCCATTGAACACTAAGACATAATTTGGATTCACTTAACTACCTCTGCTGGGCTTTTCCTGGCTCTCTCTCCTGTAGCAACTTCAATCTGGCAGCTCGTATGGCACAGAACCAGTTCATTATATCCTAAGTGTGTTGTGTGTAAGAGTGTGCATTCGTAATGTATGTATGCATATGTGTATGTTTACATGTGTGCGTGCGTGTGTGAAAATGTGACATACACACTGTGTGTGTGTGCACCCATATGCACGTGATGTGCAAGCAGAGAGGCACAGCTCAACAGCCTCACGCTAACGAGTACAACCTTCCAGATAGCCTCAGAGCATTACAATGATACCCCAGTCGATTGACCCCACTTCCTTTTAAAATGCACCCATGTTAGATATGATAATACATCACACACATACGCACACAAGACACGCGCATATATACACAATACGCATACACACATAAACACATAATACACACACACACACACACACACACAACACACTACCACACATACGCGCACAAGCCACGCACATAGCGTACTGCCAAGACGTTTTGGCGACAACTAGTTGGCGGAAAGTTCCGCCAACCGTGTTGCCATCATTTTATTTTCTCCGTATTTCGGGGGGGCGGGGGGAGGGGCATTCTGCACGTAATTATATAGCCATAGCCATTTGGCGAGATGCCGCCAGGCGTCCATCAAGGCTCTTGCCACGCTGAAGCGCTAAATGATTACTTCATGTAATCTATTGTTGTACAGTACAAAGACACACGCGCCGGTAGCACAGGTATACGGCGGGCCATACGAGTCTAATTCATTTCTCCCTACTGCACACCGGTTCTGGTAGTTCTGTATATTTTTCAATTCATGGAAGGCACTGGGCTGTATCCCTCTCCTCTCCCTGCTGAGGATCCTCCCCCGATTCCCCCATGGCGACCGCTCTCTACCACGACTTCAACAGCGAGGCCAACTGCAGCCTTCACGCAGTTCAGCCTTCACAGCAGTGCAGCCTTCACGCAGTTCAGCCTTCACAGCAGTGCAGCCTTCACAGCAGTTCAGCCTTCACGCAGTTCAGCCTTCACAGCAGTGCAGCCTTCACAGCAGTTCAGCCTTCACAGCAGTTCAGCCTACTAGAAAACAGTGCACTCTATTCGATGTGGGAATGAAAACAGTGCTTAAGGAGATGTCCAGTCGATCACAGTATAGACTCGATCCTCAGTCGTCCAGCAGCAGGAACATCGGAGACAGGCACATCAGGACAGAGAGCAACGGGCTCGTGAGCCAGCTAACACTCCAGACAAGGTAGGACAGAACAGACTGGTAATGCGCTTTGCAACGACCGGTATCAAAGCAAGCTGTGCTTCTTCGGACAGTCCTTGCCGAGATGACACGCCCAATGGGGCCAGTTGACAGGAAAGACGCTCAGCGGGGAAAGAGGGGCCCTTACGCTAGTGGCTTGGGTAGATGGCCTCAGCACCTTAAGAGTCTTGCCATCGAGCGGCACTCACGCAGGTACCCCGTCTGGCTCAACATCCCAATGAAGACCAACAACGGCCAGCCCGCCAGGGGAGTGTGGGGCCCTGGGGTGCTGTCAACGATACAACTGAGGCACTTGAAGGTGAGAGAGCATTCTGATCTTTATCGGTAATTTCAGTGCCTTGTTTAAACACTGTTATCCCACTCTTCATTGTAGCTGAACTTTGATGCCTTCGCAAAGCTCAGTGAGAAGACACTGGAGAACTGGTTGTGGGCACATAAGATTACTTGGAGGAGGGTTCAGCACTCACTGGTCAGCGCAGAAAATCAGCATGGAAGCACCCTTGGACCCTCACCGAGCATTGCTTGTGAAGGAGATTGAGGAGCTCATTTTTCAGCAGGTGGACAGCCCTACAGTGGCAGTCACCTCTGCAACCTTGCGCCCCCGTCATCAAGGCCCACATTAACTCATCTGCATGGAGGGGATTGTTGGTGGAGAATGGCGGCATCTTCATGAGCAGCCGAGTCTAAATAAAGTACTTAACTGGTAATTTTCAAGTAGCTGCGCCCATGCACTGGGTATGATATTTCTGCCAATTATAAATCGCCCTTAAGTTTAATTATCGTGAGACTTCCGCCTATTGCAAATCGCCAGTTAGTTCAAGTCAATTGTTGTGGCTCTGCCAAATAGAAATCTCCGCCATTATGTCTTGGCACTACGGTATATACACAATACACATAACACCTACACACACACACACACTAACACACACAAAAACACATAACACATACACATAACACACAAAGGTATGAACTGGGTGGGGGGCCATGTTGGTGGTGATAAGTGGACCCAGAGTGGGCGTGTGTACACCAAAAGGACGACAACCCTCACCTGACCTTGCATGACGCTCATCTGACCCCTCATGACCACCTCATCTGACCCCTCATGGCTACCTCATCCCATCCCATGACATCCATCCAGCGATCACATGATCCCTCACCTGACCACTCTCTGCATAAACAAATATGTTTCTTGTCCGTCCTTTGATGATGGCTGTGATCTGCATGGCGTTAGGATGACCGATCTGTCCATTGAGTGTGACATTGAGGTCCAGCAGGTCTATGCTTTCTGTTGGGGCAGGATCCTATGTGATATTGGAGAGAGAAGCGTATGTCCGCATGTAGTTTGTGGCCCTGATTTATGTATGTGGGGCCTGGGGACTGGAGTTATGTACGTGGAGCGTGGGGACTGGAGTTATGTACATGGAGCCTGGGGACTGGATTTACGGATGTGGGACCTGGGGACTGGATTTACGGATGTGGGACCTGGGGACTGGAGTTACGGATGTGGGACCTGGGGACTGGAGTTTACGGATGTGGGACCTGGGGACTGGAGTTACGGATGTGGGACCTGGGGACTGGAGTTACGGATGTGGGGCGTGAAACCTGATCGGCATGCATGCACAGCATTGTGGTACGGGGTCACAGGTCAGCACAGCATTGTGGTACGGGGTCACAGGTCAGCACAGCATTGTGGTACGGGGTCACAGGTCAGCACAGCATTGTGGTACGGGTCACAGGTCAGCTCACACAAAAACAAGCAATCTGTACATTGGCTTACTCCGTCCATCCAACTCCCCCCCCCCCCCCCCCCCCCCCCCCCCCTGCAACACCAGGTAAATTGTCAGGTGTGTGCAGACACATGAATTATTGCCATACTCAACTGTCATTTTCTTGTAATACTTCAGTGTGTATTTTTCCAACAGAAAGAAGCGGCTTTGCCAAACATTGTCAACCTTCTTCTTTTTAAAAAGGTTTCCTTTTTTTGACCTGTCACGTGTGTGTATGTGTGTGTGTGTGTGTGTTGTATGTGTGGGGGACACCATATTGATGTGTGGAAAGGAGGCATTCTACATATGCAGTACGTCCATGCACACCAGCAACATAACCCTATAAAGCCTGCCCCCCCCACACTCACACACCACCACATGCTACACTGTATACACACACCACATCAATACACCACATACATGCTAGGACACACACACACACACACACACACACATACACATACACACATGCATACACAAAACACTACACCACACACACATGTGTTGAAGCATTTGTATTTAAAATATAGCAATCGGGATAGCATCTTATGTGCATGCGTGGTGTAGGTGTGTGTGTGTGTGTCTTGTGTGTGTGGCCTGTGTGTATCTGTATGAGGTTATAGATTGCTTTGGTATAGCAATGTAATAATCTCATACAGGCACACAAGGCACAAATGGCTTGGAATGACTCACATATGAGTGAGTAATGATGCAATACCAGGAATGAACATCAAGTTACGGAGTGGCAATGATTGGTCAGATTTAGGGGTAGGTGCATTCGATACTTACTGCGCCTGTTGCCAGTACAGAAGTTAAGTGATGGAGGTAAGGGGAGAAGGTGATGGGTGGGAGAGATATGGTGGAAGGTGAGGGAGGGAAGGAGGCCCAGAGGGGAGGTGAGGAGAGTGGCAAGGTGTAAAAACAGGGCGTGAGATAAAGTCAAATTCCCATGGGGTAAGTCCTCACAGAGCAGCACACATGCTACTTGGAAAGAATGCACCACCCAATCAGCATTGGAATGCACTGTAATCAGTCTAAACCTGACAAACATGACTTGAACATTGCATTTAGGAAGGTTTTCTTTCTCTTAGGGAGGGGCCTGTATAATGTTGATTACAAAAGTATCTTTAGAAAAGTTTTTGTTTGGTTAGAAAGGTATACAAACACAAACTATCTAACAATGTCTGCATAAAGTGCATCAGTATTGCCAGAGCACTAGCTCAGACTCCAGTTTCCCCTATGTTTCACTTTACTCTCACTTGTTCTCACAACTGGCAACCTTCATTTTCACCACTGGTAACCTTCATTTTCACCACTGGTAACCTCAATCATCACTGCAGTATATTCACACCCTCACTCTCCACACCCTCGCTCTTCACACCCTCCTCTTCACACTCTCACTCTTCACACCCTCACACTTCACACCCTCCTCTTCACACCCTTGCTCTTCACACCCCACTCTTCACACCCTCACTCTTCACACCCTCACCTTCACACCCTCCTCTTCACACCCTCACTCTTCACACCCTCACTCTTCACACCCTCCTCTTCACACCCTCACTCTTCACACCCTCCCTCTTCACACCCTCACTCTTCACACCCCCTCCCTCTTCACACCCTCCCTCTTCACACCCCACTCTTCACACCCTCACTCTTCACACCCTCCTCTTCACACCCTCATTATTGCACCACAGCCCTGCCAACTCACCTGTAATATGGTATGGACTCATCTGTCTTGTCCGACAAGAACTCTTTTCTGTCATACTTGGCTCGTATCCACTGCTCCCTGCACACACTGCATGCACCCATCCCATGGTCAGTGTGTGTTATCATGATCACATGCCTCTACAATCACACACCTTCATGATCACATGCCTTTACAATCACACACCTTCATGATCACATGCCTCTACAATCACACCCCCATAAGGTGACATGCCTTCACATGTCTTTACAAGTCCCATGCCTCAACAAACACCCCCCCCCCCCCCCCTTTTGCACATAAACACATAACCTCACACTAAATAGGCTGTGTGGCTATGAGCAGGCATTTTGCTGTCAAACCATGTATTGCCACAGCAGTGTCATGATGTGATGTGACTTGGGTGTCACTATTGTGAATAATCATGGCTCCCAATTCAGATTAAGGGAACTGGCTCATGACCCATAACCTAAGGCTCCAGCCAGCATAATGAACAAGTGAATGCTCTAACGCAGGTGACTATCTTTGGGGATGCCTATATAGGATGCCACTATGTGATTGTTTTTGCACAGAATCCATGCTGGAATGATTTCCCTCTGCCTTTAGCTTTGTGGGCGTAGTGTGTGCACGCATGAAGCTAAATTTGATGGGCAGGGTTATGCGTACAACCGCTTACAGCAACCACAAATAAGATTGCTCACAACTATGTATCACACAAAAGATGATTGATGGGGAAAAGATGTGAAATGAATTTCTGGTGAGACTTAGGCATTTGAGAAGTGGTGTGTGTTGGTTAATGTGGGTGAAGGTGTGTTGTGGGCACAGGTGGGTGTGGCAGGGTGACAAGGTGTGGCAACATGTGTGGTGTGTCGAGTGGCTTTGGAAGGTACTTACGGTCCATCGGTTGACGCCAGTCTTTTCCAGCACAATGGAACTCTGGCCTCGTATATCTCCTTTGATTTCTGGTTACCAAAGTTGGTCATTTGCTATAAATAGAGTATGTCTAGGTAACAAGCACCTCCTCCCAATCACCCTTCCCACCTCCTCCCAAACCCATTTTTCTCCCCTCCCCCCCCTTTCACCTCTCTTGACAGTCGATACCTTTCGTTATTTTGATTCAAGAATTTTTTTGTACACTAAACTTCCATACCTTGTTCCGGCACAGACACCTGCCCCTTCCATCCACCCTCCCCTCCCCTCTTAGCACACTTCCCACACATGCAATCACTCCAGTCACACCCACCAGCCAACTCCCCTACAGAACACATACATCACATTCACACAGCCAACTCCCCTACAGGACCACACATCACATCCACAATCATGCACAACCGTTCCCCTCGGGAATCACTTGCAGGCACACTCACAGTGACAGCTTCATCGGTCCATTCGTCAGACCCACGGACTTGACCTTGGAGAGGTGAGCACCCAAGCTACGATGCACACCACTGCAGTCTATGCACACAAAGATGCCAAACGTGATGGCCGCCCAATCAGGATCTGTACGGATGGATGGAATGCCATGAGTACTGGTATGCATTTGTGTGATAGTGGTGTGTGTGTGTGGTGTGTGTGTGTGGGGTGTTGTGTGTGTGTGTGTGTGTGTGTGTGGTGTGTGTGTTGTGGTGTGTGTGTGGTGTGTGGTGTGTGTGTGGTGTGTGTGGTTTGTGTGTGTGGTATGTGTGTGTGTGGTGTGTGTGTGGTGTGTGTGGTTTGTGTGTGTGGTGTGTTGGTTTGTTGTTTGTGGTTTGTTTGTTTGGTGTGTGTGTGTGGTGTGTGTGTGGGGTGTGGGGTGTGTGTGGTGGTGTGGGTGTGGTGTGTGTGTGTGGTGTGTGTGTGTGTGTTTGTGTGGTTTGTGTTATTGTGTTGTGGTGTGGTGTGGTGTTGTGGTGTGGTGTGGTGTGTTTGTTGTGTGTGTGTTTGTGTGTGGTGTCTTTGTGTGTGTGATAGTGTGTCTGTTGTGGTGTGTGCTCTGGTGTATGTGGTGTGTGCTGTGTGTGTGTGTGTGTGTGTGTGGTGCTTGTA
>JABACO010000589.1:0-28201 GCA_013339895.1 Ephydatia muelleri | reverse complement strand
GCCGACCTGCTCCGATTGGGCGTACTTGGCGACGATGTGGTCACGTGCGCCGTGATCTGCGTCATGATGCAAGCCCTGGCGTCCGTGCAGATAGCCTTTGGCGAGGCGGCCGACGTGGACAGTGCTAATCGTTTGCTCGTCGCCTTTACTGCCGTTGCCGCCACAGTGTCTTCCATCGCGCGGGACTCCGCCGAGCTGGAAGAGGCACTTCAGACTAGCGTGGAATTCGTACTGTAAAACTACTGAAATAGCGGCTTTGCGGTGCCGAACATCAGGGGAATGCTGGAGGACACGTGACGTCATTCCGTGCGTGGGCGGATTGAACCTGCGTAAGCATCCGAGACTGCATAAATGGAACTACATGTAATGAGGCTAAATTATTAATGGCAGTGTATATTGGTAACTTGCAGTTCGATGTAAATGTTTGGACCGGATTACAATTGTTACAAGCCGGCCGCAAGGTCTGCTGCACTACTATGGCTTCTAGACCATTGACTTGCAGTGTCTTTGGAAAGATATTGCGGTTCTAGTACAGTAATACTCGGAATTGTTCATGTAACGGATGACGAAACTAGCTAATGATGTTTTTATGCAATTAAAGCCCACCAGATCCAAGACATGTTGAGCAAGGGTGTCATCCAACGATTCTCTAGTCGATGGGAAGCCCTGGTGGTACAAAAAATAAAAATAAAAATAAATAAAAATAAAAAATAAAAAATAAAAAAAGGATGGTACACTTAGGTTTAATTTGTGTTGATCTCCATAAGGTCAATTTACCCACATCCCTTTTTGCACTAAAACCACCGCGGATGCCCTGAACTGAGAGGGTCGTGATGACACCTTGCTTGACATGTCCTGGATTAACTTGGTGAGCTTTAATTGCATAAAACTTCATCAGCTATATAGCTAGTTCGTTGCTGTTTTCATCGTTACATTAAAAACCCTGCTCGGATATAACAGAACCCGCGTATCCTTTCAACGACACTAGCACGTGCATGGTCGAGAAGCCATAGTAGTGCATGGACCTTGCGGCCGGCAGGTAACAGTTGTAATCCCGGTCCAAACATTTACGTGTAGCGTCTGCAAATGAGAGGGTGGTTGACAAGAAACTCATTTGAACGTCTGCATGTAATTCGCTCATTGTTGTATCGTATTGGTTCGACTCCAAGTCTTTTTAACTTTCCTGATCCAAAGGTGACAACTCTAAAATATAATCAGGGGCAGGGTTGTTACATTCTGTTGCATCAGAGTAAAACTACTGGTCCACATTTTGCACGAGCGCAGTTACAAATAAATCCCCTCATCCAGAGAAGTGTATTTCAGTCTCGCTTTTTACACCACGAAGATCATTGCATTGGACGCGGCAAGTGGGTAATCAGCGCTGGCCATTCCAGAGAACAAGGCGTTCGACTGGCAGCGATATCATTCGCCTCGTTCCCAAAAATGTAACGCAGCGAAATACGGTACGGGCAACACGCATTGGTCCTTTGGTTGGGGTTGTCAAAGGTATGGCCGCCGTTAGAAGCCGCAATGTTGATGCGTAGAGCAGTGCGAATTAAGTACTCCAGCGCAGAATTGTGCAGCGTGACCCACGCGGTGAAAAGCAGCTTCATCATTGCGCGTACAGGGTCAACCAGCCAATATAGCCACACGAGTCCCGGTCGGTAACGACTTCGGCACAGCCTCATGCAGTACAAGCACTATGCAAGATAGCGGCCGCTAGTCCGAGCTACAGACGGTTATGATAAGTGTTTTGTCATACAAAATTGTCGATCAACTTAAAAACATTGATTGCCTCCGTCAATACAAACCAATTATCTCTGTACAAACTGATTTTTAGCTTCATATGACCTCAGCAATACAGATCGAGGCCTATATATACAGTTTATTATAGTGACTGAAGTCCAATCACTTGATGAATACACTTTAGATTTATGCAGCCGGCCTCCCCCCCACACACACATACACAACATACATTACTTATAAGATGTGACGGGGTAAAGAAATAAACGAAGCAGCTAGCGTGTGCACACGCTATATAGCTGCTTCTTTACCCCCTCACATCTTATATGTAATGTATGTGGAATAGTTTTTATGACGGGCACGGGAAAAAGAGGTTTAAACGGACTAGTCGTTTTTTTAAGTGCTGAAAGAGAACCTGCATGGTACGTGGTGCTTCCTTGTTGATTTTGTTACCTTGTCAAGATCGTTTGGACCTGATTCCGTCATATATTATGCAGGGCTATTTTGTATTTGTTATTTGTTATTATTATTTTTCTTTCTCTCCCTATAGCAGGGCTGCCAAAGGCCAGCTGGCCTGTCAGGCCAGGGGCTAGGCCTGACCTGCCAGGCCGGACCACCAATCTGTCAGGCCGGACTACGCCCACTCTACGCACCAGTAAGCGTACAGTAACCTGTCTATCGTTTGTGGTGACATTTGTCCTGCGAGGCATCTTGAAGGAACCTCTTGAGATCCATGCAACAAATTCACTGTTATGAGAATCGATGGAGATGAAATGCGCTTCGTCGATCGACAAGGCGAATCGTACTGGCAATCAAGTTATATACGTCATAATTGACATTTGAAGTACATAATTTTAATAAGTTGGCCTGTCTGCCTGGCATGTCAGGCCACACAGTCTGGCCGGACACCCTGGCCTGGCCTTCGGCAGCCTTGCCTATATAGGTATATTGGCGCACTGGCCCTCATGTAAATGGAGTGCTGAATATCATTCTGAAATAGCTTATTTAACTGTGATCCGGCCGACTCTGGCTCAAAATACGGTCTGAACTAAACTGTACTCCATATTTGTAGATAATCAACACAACAGATCTAGACCCAGATTAAATGTGCTGAAATTAAACTGCATGCAGCCGATTAAATCATATAGGTAGTAATGCTAAGCATGGACTAAGCTGCATGGGAACCTCTTTCTCTTCTCCCAGCTGCTTGTAGTGCCCCTTTCCATTTTTGCTGCGTGCAATATGTTCTCGCACGCAACGCTATATGGAATCCACTATCAGTACTACTGGCCATATGGCCCGCCAGGATGAGTGATGCCGCAATGTAGCCTTGAATGTATAACCTGTAGCCCATCATGCCCAGCACCACATTCATTCTGGAATATCCATGCAGGTCTTCCCTGGCCCAGCACCACATTCATTCTGGAATATCCATGCAGATCTTCCCTGGAATGACTATATAAGGAATGAGAATATATTTAGACTGAGGTATATTACAAACATGCATGCAAATAAACAGTACAACAAACTCCACACGTTGTAGTTGCCTTCATCCGTTAAGCTGGTCGCGCGGTGCTCGAACTGTGCGAGGTATAAAGGGAAATATTCTCAGCAGTGTTCCGCTTTTGTTTTCTCATTTTGGGAAAACACTTGGCTATAGTGATGTGCACAATGAGCGTCACACCCGAGGCAAGACTCCATAGCGAGATGAATGTGAGTGCAACAAAAACAGCTCCCTGCTTGGAGTGGTAGTTATAGCCAGAAATATGTTCAAAGCGAGCTGGGGTATTATAAAGACAAAGAATAGTATTGGAAAGGCAGCTAAGGGGATAAGGTGTCGAAGAGCTTTCGAGAACTGATCCCCCTCATCGAGAGAAGTGTATTTCAATCTCGAACGGCAAACTTTATTCGTCAATTTTAACACCATGGAGATCATTGCAATGGAAGCGGCAAAGAGGGTAATCAGCGCCGGGACGTCCCACAGAACCAAGCGTTCAACGGCAGCTATATCTTTCGTCTCGTTCCCAAAAATGTAACACAGTGACGAAGTACGGGTAACACGCATTGGTCCGTAGGTACTGGTAACCAGAGGTACACTAGCTATGACCGCCGGTACAATTAGCGATGTTGCAACGTAGAGCACTTCAAGTTTCAGGGTCTTACGAAACACTCCGAAGCAGAATATGTGCAGCGTGACCCAGGCAGTGAAAAGCAGCTTCATCCATTGCGCGTACAGTGTCAACCAGCCAATAGCCGCGCACGATGCGGGACTGTAAAATTTGTCGATGAGCACCGCTTGTAATACTTCCACAATTGCAAAGGCCAGCGACGCCAACACCTGGTAGAGAGCCAGTCGGTATACGACTCTTCGATACAGCTTCAGTACAAACACCAAGATAGCGGCCGCTAGGCACGACAGCACCGAGCCACAGACGGTTATGATAAATGTTATGTCATACAAAATACTCGTACTGTCGTCACCGGAGGAGTTCATTGGATCAATATGATATGTCTTCGTCGATGATAGCTTCGTTGACCTCAGCAAAAAAAACACCTTTAATTACTCTAATTCATCGTCATGCATTACATCATAAATGAATTTATTTAGCAGTCGATGGAGATACATGTTTGGGCCTTCTAACGCAGTATTAAAATCTCTATACATTGTGTGTGCGTTAAAATATATGCATAAAACGAAAAAGAAGGTACCTTACACATTTGGACACAACATGAAATAAGGGTTGAAATATCGTATGATGTACAAATTATTATCGAGACAACGTCAGCTTTGGATAGTTCACGAGTTTTCTGTGAGTCGCAGTCTTAATTTGGCCGTCCAATTAGGCCATTAATGTTTCAACCGGCCGTCAGTTGAGACCTTCATGCCCTGACTGGTGTTCAAAAACATTTTCCGCTTGGGACTTTGCCAGCAACACACAGCGCACTGAAGAAGATTCTTTTGCTGCGCTTGTGTTAATGGTAAAACCGGTCCTATTCTGTTGGTCAAGCTGTTTGCACCCTGCATGCATGGTGCTCTGTTTGTCAAATCCTCCATTGGCACAGGTATCCTTGCATTGCATCATGCACTGAGGCCTGTATATAGTACACAACAAAAGGAGCTTAATATTGAATTATGTCATCACTCTGTATATGGTATTCTGGGGGTTAGCCCACGACTGATCGGTTGTACTATCAGTCTGGAAAAAATTGTGCATCTGGTTTGTGCAAGGAATGCAATACTGAATGAATGAATGTAACTGATGGGTGTACAAGCTGTCATGGCTATAGCAACTGGACATGAAGTTTTTGGAGCTCTTTACCAACCGGTTATGGGATAAAGAGTATATATTATGCATGCGCCCTCTTATAATGTCCGAGTGCCTGCCTGCATCAATGAGTATAGTTTATGTGGTTCTCTAAATGATAATCAGGTAAGCACTGATGCAATACCAATTATGTGCACTGCATTTGAATTGTCTATACATCTCTACTTCCCACTATCTATGCCCTGCTTGCAATATAACCGAAATGAGTTTTTAAAATAAACTGATATTAAGCTATTACCCTGCATGTGTTTGAGTATAGTTTGTCTGCACTTCTGTGCACAACACACCATCTGTGTACATACCCACATCCACATCCACACCACACACACACACACACACACACACACACACAAAGTATACAGCTGTCCTATTTTTTGTTCAGAATGGTTGCCGTTAAAACAGGTGATGAATGGTCGCAGTCCAGGCCACACGCTTCAAGGCCTCAAGTGAATTTGAATGAAGCACAGAACTTGTTGGAACACATATTTCTTACAGTTCTTTTTTTTTTCACAACATTAAGTTTTCAGCAGCATAAATACTATTATACTTAGACAGGTCATTATAATTTCATTCATATGTACCTTTCTTCTTGCTTCCATCGAACATTACACAACGATGTATACTTGTCCAACAACCTCCTATGGACTTGGCTGTCATAAGAGTGAAGGTTGACTTTCGACATGCTGCAGTATAAGTGGCAGGTGTGGTCAGGGGTTGGTAACCCCTCCCCATGTCAATCCATGTACATGCATGAGCAATAACACTTCCCTAATTCACAATTCAATCGCAATTTTAATGTTCTAGGTGCTAAGACTGTCTCTTTCATACTTCCAGTGTTAATTTTAGCATCATAATGAAATCATCCCCTCCCCCCCCCCCCCCCCCCCCCCCCTGCCATACTGAAATGATGCCCCTGGCATCATCCACAGGGGACTTACTACACCATCTCGTCTTACTTGCAGACCTTTATCATGGCAATAGCAAGTAACTAGACATAACCATAATTGATACTGTAATTGCAATATCTATTGGTATGTCCAATCTACGGCACAATAGTCCCTTGGAAAAGTGCAAACATTTGGTTTGGAATTGCACAATGCTTTTGCCAATTCATACTGTCACATAATCATGCTGGTGAAGTGCCAGATAAAGCCAAGAACGAAAAGACTCCAATCCTTTGCAAATCACCATGCGTGCACTTTACTTCCATTGCTATTGCAATATATGACGTGCTTGGGACTCGTTGTCCATTTTGAAAGAACTCTGTAATCAAGTCAACAAAGACATGTTTCAGGCGAAACGATGATAACACTATCTGCTCCAGTGGCTTTCTGTTCATTGTAAAACAGAGAGGGAATGCCACCTCTGTACTGGGAATGCCCTAGGTTTTGTTGTGCTGTTTGGTTGTTGGTGATTTTTTGTTTCTTATATTCTGAGCTGCTCTAATGTTTATTAATATTACTTAAATGAAAGTTTACAAAGCTGATAGGCTTAGACAACAACAACCTGCAGATTTAATCAGTGATGTCCAATTTAAAAACAAACTGTTTACTATGCAACATAGCTAGCACAGCTGATGAGTTTGTATCAGCCCACCACTGGCTAGTACTACCAAGTTTACCTAGGGTGTGTAACCTCCCCTGCATAATGAAAATCAATTTTTACGAATACTTTTAAAACACTAATCGATTTTTCAGGGTTTTGTGGATCTGAAAATCGATTTTTACGAATAGTTTAAAAAACAAAATTCGATTTTTCCGAACAGGTTTTGCCAAATTTCCTGCCGAATACCTAGATTATTCAGGTTATGGTGCTTGTGGAGTGCACACTGAGAAGATAATTAATGTCTGTACAGAAATCCACATGGTCTTGCACCAAACTAGAGCTGTGGCCTAAGGCTTGAAACCGGTTGTGCCGGAGCTCCGGTTAACCGGTTAACCGACGGTTAACCGATTGCGAGAATCAAATAACCGCCTCAACTGGTTATTTTTCAGCAAAATAACCGCTTTAACCGGTTGTTAAAATTTTAAGCAACCACAACCGACCGGTCGATATAGTGGATTTGCAAGTGGTGTTTATTACATCTAGCAATAATGCCGGGCACGAGAAAACAATCAGCGACGAGAGCGGAGAAGGCTGGTGATATTTATAGCAACTTTGTTATATAATTATAGCAACCTACTATTATTATACTACTACTATTACTATAGTAATCAAGACGCTCGTGACGTCAATGCAACACCTCTAATAGTGAGTCCGCGCACCGCGTCTCGTTCAGACAGTGTGCGTGGACTCAGCATTAATATTAGGGTGATAGACAACCCAATATTGATGCAAGTTCTTGTAATGTACCTCGTCATCATCGCGTCTCTTCCTTTTCTGTCCCCGTGCATCGTCATCTTCTGCTTGTTTTCGGTCACGCTCCTCCTCAAAACGAGCTATGTACTGCTCACACCCCCTTAAATGTTCAAGCGGCTCCCACGTATCATCCTCATGGCTAAACCCTTTCCATCGCACGAGCCATTCTTTGCGCTTTTTTGTCATTTGCTCGGCAATTATATCCTCTACAAGTAGATGTCTTTGTACGCGGCGGGATCCGCGACATGCTTAAGGGTACGCCGCGGGCCATCTTTTCTGCCATGTGGCGAAGCCCGAGGTTATGCTGGCTTAGCTTTTGGTCCCATCGAGATATCGATTTTGCTTTAATAATTGATAATTAATTAACAGTTAAACCGGTTGTTTTAAAGAGAACAACCGCAACCGACCGGTTATTTTTTAACACCGGATCCGTGAGAACAGGACATTTTTTGAGCTGATTTTGTCGAACGCACGTTTTGAAATTAGTCGGAAGCGGTCCAATTGTCGTAAACGCTATGAACTATAATAATACAACTCTCCACATGAATATTTATGCTTTTCCCACTTCATACCTACTTCCTAGCCTATCCTGTGTTTGTTCAAAGTTCGTAACTTACAACCGTCACACGAAAAAGTACACTTTTTCAGTGACGTTTTTCTCACTCGTAAACAGTGAATATATTCTCATTTCTACACAAAACATCGAATTCTACTAATTTTGGCACTGCAGTCTTTCAGCTCTCTGAAGACAGAGTTCAAAGCCAAATGTCTATCATATAGGTCTGGGCACGATGGAAATAAGTAATCGGGCGGAGGTCCTATTAAAGCTTCACGCTAATATTAGTGACATATAAGCCACTCATTTGTCGATTATCGTTTCTCTTACTCTCCCTTTTCTCTCTCTCCTCTCTCTCTCTCTCTCTCCTCTCTCTCTCTCTCTCTCTCTCTCTCTCTCTCTCTCTCTCTCTCTCTCTCTCTCTCTCTCTCTCTCTCTCTCCTCTCTCTCTCTCTCTCTCTCTCATCTCTCTCTCTCTCTCTCTCTCTGTCTACGGCTTTTCTGATGTTAATCCTATCAATTTTGTAAAGTTTTCATGTACTCTGTGATGCGCCTTACTAGCTCGTACGGGTATCTGGTAACGATCTATCCTTCCTTGGACGACCTGGACGTTGGTGGGGTTTGCATAGACAACACTTATTACAACGCGTTCCTCCATCACACTTAGTGCCCAAGCTGGTTTCTTGTGCTTCTCAGCACATGATGGCAACATTTTACATTCGACTCGTCCACTAATGACTAAATAACGAATTACGTCACTTTCCATGGGTCTGGGGACTTACCAAGGCAAGTTGGCTTAACGTTTTGTACAAAATCTAAGCGGATTAATGAAACGTTATTCGCTATGATCTCTATTGGTAAACAAACTAAGCATGAAAGCACAATAAAACTTGTTGAATAGGGCTTGAGAAAAAAGTGTACTTACGTCCCCGTGATGACCGAGAAATTGCGAATCGCGTCTCTTGCAATGCATACAGATCTAGCATCAATCTTGCTACAAGATTGAAAATGACATAAACAATTTCAGCGATGGTTGGGCTATCCAAAAATGCCACTCTTGTAGCGAGAAACATTTTTCCGACTAATTTTCTGAATGGAGGGTTCGACAAAAAAAATGTCCTGTTCTCACGGATCCGGTGTTAAACAATCACCTTAACCGACCGGTTTTTAAATTTTTAATAACCTCTAACAACCGGTTTTTTCTACACTAACAGGTTTCAAACCTTAAGCTATGCATGTCAGTTGAAAACACAGAGACACAAAGGTCTACAGTAGCATGTGTTTGTCATATAGAGTTTAATAAATTGTATGTCTTTACCATGCACTTGTACATATCAATAGTAATGGAAGCCTAACCAATCAACACTAACCACTGAGACCAGACATCACCATTAAAAACTCACCTACAATCACGTACTACACTTACAATCATCCAACATCACTCCATTCATATAAATGCATATGAAATTTCCCATTAGTACAATTGCGTAATGCTCTCCAATTCCTACACATACTCAAACAGAGCGCGCATACTTACTTGAAGCGGGTGAGAAGTCTGTCATTCTATTTCACTCACTAGCGAGAAGTCTGTCATTCTATTTCACACACTATAGCGCAATACTCAGATATGTTCACTTCGTACCACTGTACAATAAACAATACAATAGTACATAAATTTATTGCTAATACATATAAACACAACTCGTGGCATATACTAATGAACTTCGTTACTTACTTGAAGACGATGATAAAAGCATTGAGCTAGTACACCTTTGTATCCCTAATTGATGCGCATTAAATGTTTAGTATTATCTTTCTATCTCAATACCTTAAATTGCTTCTGTATGTATAAATAGTAAAAACAACAGTGACGTATGTTATATATATAACTCTAATTATGAAATACTCTGTTGGAATCATATCCGGATATTAGGATAAAACGGTATTCGAATAATGGGCGAATTGTCGATGCTGACGACGAATACCTATAGACCTCCGAATGGAGAAACATAAACCGGTTATTTCGAATAGATAAAATTCACTAATCGATTTTTCCGAGTAATGCAAACTTGCTATTCGAACGGATAGGTTTTTGCGAATATCCGAATAACCCGAATAACCTGATAACCGATTACACACATTAGGTTTACCTTTCTGCATTGAGCTTCTTGCACTACGCCGCAAATAAAGCGACTTGGATCTTATTCTATAGCCACATTGATGCGAGCATTGAAGCATGTACTGGTGACAGGATCAAACGAACATTACAAACCTGTGGGAATAACACTAAAACCTAATAACAGTGTATTGCATCCTGCACAGTACTGGTCATTGCATCCTGCACAGTACTGGTCATTGCATCCTGCACAGTACTGGTCATTGCATCCTGCACAGTACTGGTCATTGCATCCTGCACAGTACGGGTCATTGCATCCTGCACAGTACTGGTCATTGCATCCTGCACAGTACTGGTCATTGCATCCTGCACAGTACTGGTCATTGCATCCTGCACAGTACTGGTCATTGCATCCTGCACAGTACGGGTCATTGCATCCTGCACAGTACTGGTCATTGCATCCTGCACAGTACGGGTCATTGCATCCTGCACAGTACTGGTCATTGCATCCTGCACAGTACTGGTCATTGCATCCTGCACAGTACTGGTCATTGCATCCTGCACAGTACTGGTCATTGCATCCTGCACAGTACTGGTCATTGCATCCTTGCACAGTACTGGTCATTGCATCCTGCACAGTACTGGTCATTGCATCCTGCACAGTACTGGTCATTGCATCCTGCACAGTACTGGTCATTGCATCCTGCACAGTACTGGTCATTGCATCCTTGCACAGTACTGGTCATTGCATCCTGCACAGTACTGGTCATTGCATCCTGCACAGTACTGGTCATTGCATCCTGCACAGTACTGGTCATTGCATCCTCCACAGTACTGGTCATTGCATCCTTGCACAGTACTGGTCATTGCATCATGCACAGTACTGGTCATTGCATCCTGCACAGTACTGGTCATTGCATCCTCCACAGTACTGGTCATTGCATCCTCCACAGTACTGGTCATTGCATCCTGCACAGTACTGGTCATTGCATCCTTGCACAGTACTGGTCATTGCATCCTCCAGTACTGGTCATTGCATCCTCCACAGTACTGGTCATTGCATCCTCCACAGTACTGGTCATTGCATCCTGCACAGTACTGTCATTGCATCCTCACTGGTCATTGCATCCTGCACAGTACTGGTCATTGCATCCTGCACAGTACTGCATGGTCATTGCAAAAACGAGTTATAACAATCCGCTATTGTGGGCTTCATTGATGTGATTTATGCAAGAAAGTGGGACTAAATAAGAATGACACTACGTATATACTGCAGCTGTGCAAATGCAATGCACAATGCATTAACTGATCGGTCGAGAGTTCCTTGGATGGAGTGGTAGGGTCCGGGTACACCATGAAGTAATACATGGGAGTCTAATCTGCGTGTTTCTAGCCACATTTAAAGACAATCACATATAGCGCAAAATGTGATATATAGGCATGCAGGTCATTTGATAGACAGATGGGTATCATTATAGAACATATACATTAATCAATAATTGAAGTGGGGGGGGGGGGGGGGGGGGTGGAACTGCATAAGTCCCGTACTGGAACTGTAAGCCATTTACAATAGTGCTTCATCCATTGTATGACTGTGAGTAGCGAATAACAATCAACTTTTTAAAGTCGGGCGCGTTGCTAGGTCATATACTATTTCAATATTTCGGACAGTGCGGTATAATAGATATGTTGAATAATTAACAAACCAGTTCAGTCAGACGAGCTCACAGATGGTGTGGACACGCGTACCATCCACTGCTTTGACGGCACGAACAATACTTGTAGGAAGGGAGTCCGTGGACTCCGCCTACAGAGCGATCAACAAGATAATGTCCAATACAGGACTCTCGAAGCACGTGAGTTATAAACGTTATTGCAGTTGCTTTTTTAAAAACACGTTGTGTGGGACTACGATTCACGTTTGTTTGTTTGCACTTACGTGCGTATGCAGCCATCCTGACCTCTAGAAGCGTAGGAACGTAAACAGGATTGGGGGGGGCCCAAAGGGTGTGTCTAATATAAATTCAACATACTATATGCCCAAGATTGGGGGGGGCCAAGGCCCCCTCTGCCCCCCCCCCCCCCCCGGTTCCTACGCCTATGACCTCGCATATGTAGCATCAATCATTCGTTCATCTTATACATCTTTCTATCACCACACTGTCCAACCTCATCACTTCATTACGTCATGGAGACGTGTGATGTAGTCAACTTACGATGCCCTTGTCTTATATAGTTGTCACGGTTACGTTATTATGAGAAACCTACAAAGGAACGAGAGAGACGAGAGTATGAGAAGTGTCTTCGATATACAACAGGGAGATGAAAAAGAAGGTTGAATTTGTGATGAAGCAACATGCGCCACTTCCACCTATTTAAGACAGGCTTGGCATGTCTAGAACTATTTTGCATGCAGTTGTCGTCCTGAACTGGTTGTCAATGTTAACCTGTTTGAAATCATGTATGCATTGACAACACATGCATCAAAGCCTATGCATTTTGTCAGACTACCTCAGTTGTACTTGAGGAGCTCTTCAATTTAGTATAAATGGGTGGGGCATGAGGGGGGATATAAATACCAGAGTCAAGAACAATATTTTTTTTATGTCCAGTTAATCGCATGTCTCCCCACTCATCCACTCACCCTCACTCTCATCACCTACCCACTCAGTTTCATCCAACTGTTTGTTATCAATCATGGCTGTCAAATGTGCTGCACTGGGGACAATGCTTTCAGTGCATTACAATTAGTATATAAACAACTTGAGTATTGGATACTCGATTCAAAGTGAAACTGGTAACCTATGTGTGTTATAATGATATGAGGACTGCATGTATGATTCTGGTATGAAAGGGAGACACTTATCAGCCTGGGTTGCATGTACCCCCAGACAAGAGACAGGTGTCATATAATAAAAGGAAGTTTAGACAATTCATTATGCTGCTACTGTCATGCTGTCTGCTCTTGCTTACATGTATTGGCATCAATTCGACCACTGCCGCTTATACAGAGTGTCCACGAATCAACAGGACAGGTTTAAATGGTTATGCTTTATATTGTAATCAGTTAGTTAGTTGATTTTTTGTTTATAGATGGCTCTGATTGGTCACATTTGGACGGTGGTTGCACTTACAACTGATTAACAGACCATAGACTTAAAGAAAAATCCCTTGTCTTTCAGATTAATGCCCAAATATCTTAATGCTGAAATAGTGGATCAGGATTGGAGGGGGTGGGGGTGTGTCCTTCCCACCACAGCTAGTAAGTGGGTAGGGCGGGAGGGGTGGGGCACAGGCACATTGTAGCCCCCCTCTTCTCCTGGATCCAATACTGATATCTGATGAAGCTAGCGTGTACTTGAAAAGGCTTGCAAAAGCACGTGAAATGCCTGTTGACCTTATTTTAAAGCTGATGAGGTACATATAACGTTCCTAAGATGAACAATCTAGTCTCGTTCCCAGACCCAATATTCTTATAGGTGGAATAATTACATCATTACAGTACTTTCACATAGTGATGATGTAACATACTGTTATGAAAACTGGGTCTGGGTACGCGACCGATCGTATCTAAACGTATTTGTGCTTTTCACAGAGCATGCAGTTAAAATGCAATGCTTGCATCTTATCAACATTTATCGTATGAATATGGATTGCTGTTACCTAGGGATAAATATGAAATCAATTACCTCTCGTAATGCCATTTTGGAGCAAGTATTTTGGTGGTCGTAGTGCCCTCTAGCTTCGAGATTCTGAATAGTGCAGTAGACCCTTTCATGTGTCATATGACCACTTTGTCACACATAATAAATAAATACACGATCCGCCATGTTGGTGCACAGAACTGTATGATAAGAGTTCTGACTGAGCGAAAACTACACGGCCTATATGGGGCACGCATCATTAATTTATATTCGCCTTGTGCAGGTTAAACCATCTCCGACATGTCTTTGACCCGCGTCCTGGTCAGCCGGCTCCAGATAAAGTTCTTTTTCCTCCTACCCACTAACCCACGTCCCTACGCATCTCATACTAGACCATTTCTTAGCTACTGTATACGACACTCTATACCCAGAGATGTAACAGAGACCCCGGCCCCAAAATTTGAGCACCTATAGATCGGCAACGTAAGGTAATGATTTCATATCTATTCTTAGTAGCAGCTATAATACTAGACGATAAACGTTCACTCCGCAATTCATACATAATGCTTACGTCGCATGGCCTCGCCTACTTCTGGCTTGGGCGCACAACACGTGACTTTCGTTAACATAAATCGCACTTTTTTTATTGCAGAAGAAATGGAGTTGGAAGTGCCCTTGCGGCTAATCTTTTTCCTTGCCGCCGTTCGCGTGACCACACAGGACTCGTGCGTGTCTCTGCAGGCTTCTGCGAAATGCTCTGTGGCCTCGTACCCAGCCTGCCGGTCCCTCCAAGACATCCTTCTCAACCTTTCGTCCGGCCAGTGGCCCGGGATGTGTGTCACGTTGAACCTTCTAGATGGAGTACACTCACTCACAGCGCCTGTATTGGTAAATGCTACCGCTTATTCTTTGACTATTATTGGAAGTAATTCGTCGCTCGTGTCTTGTGCCTTCAATTCCTCTAACGCTACAAACCTACATTCCATCCATCTCTACGGACTGAATACTGTTGTCATCTCGTCTGTAAGTGCCTATGGATGCGACAGACCTTTTCGACTGCAAAACGTTGGATACCTGCGCATCGTCAACTCTGCGCTCAAGTGAGTGTGGTGGAGAGAACTGTGTACTGTGCTTTGATTATAGGCCACGCCCCCACCCCATAGGTCCTTTGTAGGGGGAGGGGCTCTGGACGTGTACAATTGCCTCACCACGGAGATAGTCGATTGCTCGTTTGAAGACAACTACGCCACCTCCGTTATACAAGACTCCCAGTATCGGGGCAACGCGGGAGGCGTGGCCATCGGTATCCATGGAGTGGTGCGCGGTACCAATCAAACCAAGCCGAGCGTGCTGGTGGCAGGAAGTTCCTTTGCGAGGAATATTGCCCAACCTGATAACCAGGTCACGTCTAGTACCCTGATCCAGAGGAGGGTGTTTGTTGGAAGGGGAGGAGGTTTGGCTGTGTACGTGGAGGAGGATGCCCCTGTCATTATCACCATTAATGGATGCACTTTTAGAAACAATTCAGCCACTACTCGTGGGGGCGGAGTGTTCCTCTTTTTGGATGGTACACGCTCAGGTCACATGTTCCTCTTGGCCAATTCAGTTTTGGAAGGAAACAGTGTGACTGCAAGTAATGGAGGAGGTGGGGGTGTGGTTGTCACCCTTTTCATTCCATTGGACAAAAGATTTCCAAATAATGTGCTCATCTCAAACTGCACTCTCTTACGTAACCAAGGTAAGCTAGTTGGGGGTGTTATGCTATCTACTGTACCAACTTCATTGAAGCTAACAATCCAATAATTATGCACTCTGAAACTGTCCCTCTGAATAGCTCATTATGGGGGTGGAGCCTACGTTCTTCCCGCCCTCAGCCCGGGTGATGGGTACTATGTCTCCTTTGAGAACTCGCTGTTTGATGGAAACTACGCATCAGAGTATGCAGCGGCCATTGGATTTGCGTCTCTGGCATTCTTCCAGTCCTTCACTGCTCTCCATCCATACAGGATCACCAGCTGGTAAGTAATTTCATTTCAATCAGATTACATATTGCATGTAATTAATCATTGGGAAGTTAGCATGGTGATTTGAAGAGCTGTGCAATGCAGATAATCACAGTAGCGTAGGGTATGTAAAAGGATGTAAAAGGATTGTTGGGGAGTGCAGAGGATGTGTCCAATATAACTTCTATACATAATGTCCAAGATTGGGAGAAGGGGGGGAAGCCAAAGCCAAGGCCCCCCCTCCCCTCCTTTCTTTTCCAATGAGATGTCACTTCTTTCTGAATGCCATATAGATGTACACCAGGAAAGAAAAAAGAAGCACCACAAACACCAAAATCATGCAGCCAATGATACTTATTCTTAAGCTGTGAATCTTTTTCGCTTATCAGTTTAAATGTTTAATAAGCAACTAGTGCGATCTATTATGGATTATATAAATTGCAACCAATGGAACTTTATGGATTATGCCTTGTTCTACACTTATGGCACAATTCCGACCATATCCTTATTACTGCCCATGTGCAGTGTATTTCAGAACAACATGGCAACTACAGGAGGCATAATTGGTGTGCCTTACATCCCTGTGGTGATGGATGGACACAACGTGTTCACCAACAACACTGGAGCCACGCTGAGGGTAGGCAATTATTCGATAATAATACAGTTTATTAGGTTGCATATTCAGGTCATTGGAGCTACACTCACGTTGAATGGAACATTTGAATTCATTGGAAATAATGCTGACACCTCTGATGGAGGTGCCATCTATATTACCTCCCAGGGACAGCTGATATTCTCAGAAGGAACTGCTATTAGTTTCCATGGCAACCACGGAAGGTAAGTATGATGCTCACTATAAGGTGTGTGTCATCTTTCTCTCACAGGTTAGGAGCAGCTTTTGTCACTGAGTACAGCCCTGAGGTGCCTGGCTTCACCAAGCTACTGTACAACCCTCTCTGCTTCATTCGATATGAGGACAACCAACTGTCTCCTTTCCTGTGGAAGGGGGTATGTCCTTGCCATTTGAGGGGGTGTGGTCATAACGAGTGTTCTCTTTCATCCCCAGCTCAATGTGTCCTTTCTGGTAACTCTGCCTTGATTGGACCTGTGGCTTACATCAGTCAGCTGGATTTCTGTTCATGGAGAGGTTTAACTGAGCCATTCTTTGACAGCCAAAATATCATCAAATGGCCCTTCGTGACTGCAGATGGATCAAATCGTAACCTTGGACACCCATCTGAGAGCATTGGTGATCGAACGTTCTATGTCCAGACACCTGCTGCTTCACTCCATATAGAGAGCACCTCCTTCTCTGTCTTTGCCGGGGAGACAGTTCCTCTCAAGCTGGAAAGCCTTGATGAGATTGGCCACCCAACCTATGCTATCTTCAGGCTAGCCAACTCAGTGTCACTGCCAACAGGAGAAGTTAGTGATGGTTGGGGCTGAAGGGGTTAAAGTTGGGTATGGATGTATTAATCATGTTATGTAATACACATAATGGGCCAAATTGAAATACTATGTGTCATTTTGAACAGAGTGGTCCAATCTTCAACCCTACTCTGCTGTCAGAGCTGCCATCATTGATAGCAAATAGCTTTTCCTTTTCTCTGGCTTCCAAGGAAGACAATATTTCAAGCATCAATGTTTCTCTGTCACTGTTTGGACCACAAGACCATGTGCTCAGTGTAAGTGTGTACATATATCCATCTCCTCAGTGCATAGTGGCAATACTATAAAGCATCTGATGGAGGATGTGGGAACCTGCCATTTTTTAAACTCCTATTTTCCTCACTCATGATAGCACTTCCCTTGTCCCCTTGTGTGTCCTTGTATCCCTCCTCCTCCTTCCCCTCTCACACCACACCCCCATGCTATCTGATCTCTGCAGTACTCATAGCACCAAAATCAAAGATTTCTTTTTGGATGGTCTTTAAATAAAGTAATTAACTTCCAAGTCCCAACAATTAATTTGCAAGGCCTAACATATTTTTACGATGAAACATATAAAATAAATATGATATGCACACCTTATTTAAGAGTAAGTGCATTTGTATGTGTGCCTTAAACCTAAAAGCTGACCCCAATGGGGGCCAACATCAGTACGGTAAGAGAGAAGCTATAGTGGCCATGGATCCTTTAAGCCACTCAGTATCAATGTCTATTCGGCAACAATGTCTTCACCACAATGATACAACTCAGCACATTAACTTTAGAGTGTACAACATACGATGGAATTGATTCAAAACTTCATCATTTGCTGCTGCTTAGTTGTGCTCTTCGACTAAAATTAAATGTATCATGGGATCCATGTTAACATAGAAAATTGAAAAAATAACGAATTCATTATATATTTAACGCAGACATACCCTTATTTAAAAGCATTCCAAATTCATGCACATTACAGGATCCTACACTTTGATGAACAAGATTGAAGTGCATTTTAACATGTTTGTGACATCATCAATTCTAATGAATACAAAATGAATTCTCACTTAATGATTATTCAATTGTTTGAGTTTATTCTATATCTGCATTAGTATTAAGGCCTATCAAAGATCTATTTGGAGAAATAAATATTTTCACACTATTCTATTTCAATTAGTTTTGCTTACGTCTAATGTACAGTATATCTATTAACATGTAACATCATCATTTTCCGCACATAGGTGGATTTTAAATCAATTTGCATTTAATAAATTACGTTCAAAGCAATATTCCACTGTTAACCTCATGTTAACTGTACTAGATTGAAGGAATTGCAGACAATACAATCTCCATAGCAACACAACCCTGCCCGCCAGGCTATGAGCTGGAAGATGACTCTTACAACTCCACTGCCATCGGTCTAACGTGTGTGTGTGACACGTTGCATGATGGCACCATTGTCAACTGCGAGCCCAGTTTGGATTCTGTGCTCCTCCAGGTACGTGAAGGTCACATGACTCTCATGTGACTAAGTGAGTCGTTTACATCTAGCAAAGTGATCCATGTGTGGAATGAATTCATTGTGCCCTCTTCCCCAGCCCTCTTTGTGGGCAGTGTCTCCAGTAGGCGTGGCTTCTGTACCGCACTGAAGACCTACCACTGTCCCAATGGCTATTGCATTCAGATCTACAACACCAGTGCTGGTCCAAACACTCATGGAAGTGTCTACACATACAATAGTCCCGAGGCCCAGTGTAACTGCAATAGGAGTGGTATGTGTACTTATTACACACAATATATATCAATCCTTACAATTTATTACATTTTATTATGGTAATGTGAGAGAGTTTGGATATGACTGTGTATGTGTACATATGTGTGTAGTGCGCAGGTGTCATGTCTGTGAGTATGGGTGTGCATATTTATAACACTTCATGTGTGTATGTGATGGGGAATTAAAGCATTCCCACAAACCGCACCCCCTTGTAGGAGTACTATGTGGTAGCTGTCCGCAAGGATGTGGTGTTAGTGTCTTGACTAACAGGTGTGTGACATGTGGAAATGAGAATGGCCTGCTCATCCTGGCTCTATGTAAGCCCACTACCTACAGTCCTAGGTCTTGCCAATATCACATGATCTTCATTTGACTAGTATTTATTTTTCTTGAGTAGGTGTGGTGGTTGTCATGGCAACTATTATCATCGTGATTTACCCCCATCCACTAATGGCAGGGTTCTACCCATGTCTCTTTGCCATTCAAGTGAGCCACCCTATTGGAATGTTTGTGTTTGTCACATGACAGTCATGTGATCCCCTCACCAGCTGGCTCCTCTCATCAGTGAGGAGTTTCCCATCTCCTTTGAGAGCATCCATCCATATCTCTACTACATCTCTTCCTTCCTGGCCCTCTATTTCCCCTATGACTTTTGTCTCCTCAACAACCTTAACCCTTTGGCCTCCTATTTTCTCCGGTACACACCCCCTCTTCTGGTTACCCTGACTGTTGTGATCACCTTGGTGATAAGGTAAGCATATGGCTTCAGGGGAGAAGTCACTGCACACTTTATGCACCTGTGTATTTCAGGAAGAAGGTACTCAGGCTCCGTTCCATACCATGGTATGGAGTGTGGACTTTAGTATGCTATTGTACACCCAGGCAGTTCACACATCAATGAGTGTTCTGAACTGCCCACTGATCCAAGACAGCAATGGACACACCACACCTGTAGGTGATATGTTTCTGTGATCATTTGAAACCCATGGCATTAAAATGTCATTCAAAGCCCTGTGCTACAACATGCTAGCTCTGATGGCTAGGTGTGGCTACTGCATACTGATCCTGGCAATGCACTCCAATTGGCTGCACACTTGAATATAAGGGTTGTTTTTTAACTCTTTGAATGCCAAGTGTGTACATGCATGCACACACAACCATTACACCATTCATGCATGAGTTTGATATTGCGTTCAAAAATGTGTTGATTAGGCATAGCTCAATGATGCATGTACATGGAACCTTATAAGTCCATGTACAAAGCAATGATAGTTCTTCTCACACTGGTAAAGAATTCCATTATTCACTTCACTAATGCAGTACTTCAATACTTCAAGAACAAGAATGTGTAGCCCAGATCAGTGTAGTATATCATGCCTGTTCACTCCTCCCTTTTGCCAGTTTGTATTATGGAGGCCAGCGGGTTATATTGGACAAAATGTGCTTACACCTGGACCACATATTTGTATGACTAGTTATGGGGTTACATGCATGTCAGTATTGCACTTGCATGCATATTCAGAGTGATTTTGATCAACACAATATAACCCATAGCACTGCACGAATGAATTCTTGTTTTGTGACCATGCAATGTATATATGCACTTGGCGTTCAAAAAGTTAAAACAGGAATGGTCAGAATTGAGTACTATGTCAATTGTATTTAGTGTAATGCTATCAGTGACTATGTTTTCCACTTATGATGCCACACCCTCTTCTCCAATGCCACACCCTCTTCTCCAATGCCACACCCTCTTCTCCAATGCCACACCCTCTTCTCCAATGCCACACCCCTCTCCAATGCCACACCCTCTTCTCCAATGCCACACCCTAGAGGTGGTATGTGGATGGTACAGTGGAGTGCTTCACACAGGGGCACCTCCCCCTGGCCCTATTCGCTATCCTGGCCCTGGTGCTGGAGGCGGGGCTCATTCCTCTGGTTGTCATGATATCCATGGAGAAACTGAAGGTTAATGTATTCATCATATATGGTCATTGCATTGCACACTTAGAGTACTAGCATTGCATGAGGCTATATCAGTACACTGTATGATGGGAATGATAGCTTTTGGGATGGAATGGAAGGTGATGGAATGGAGGGAGGAGATGGAAGGGATGGAATGGGAGGTGATGAAGGGGAGGAGATGGAAGTGAAAAAGGAAAATATGAAGGGATTACGAGATATCACTATTTTATTAGTCAAGTGTACTTTATGATGCATTTTAAGGAATTCAGAATGGAACGAAATATTGGTATGTTGACTCTTTCTATAGCAGCCATTGTGGCTTCGTCACCTGGTGCAGCCCTCACTGATGCCTTCAAGGAGGACTGGAGGTGGTGGGGGGCCATGGAGCTAGCCAGGAGGTTCCTGCTCCTCCTCTTCACCCTCCCTTCCCCGGGAACCCCATTCCTCCCTCCTACCTCCTCATGGCCTACCTGTGTGCTTACGCCTTCATCCAGCCCTACAAGTCAGCTGTGGTCAACCTTGTGGAGGTAGCACTGTGTGTGGACCTGCTGGTGATGCTGCTGATAGTGGGAGACTCAGCCATCACAGAAGACCTGCTCTACTCCCACACCACACAGCTCCGTCTCCCAGAGCAACCAAGATGGCTGCGTCGTGTCTGGATTCACCAGATTCACTGGCCTGCTGACTCCATTTTATTACCTCCCCCTTCTGGCAGGAGTGGTGTGCATTGCAGTGGGTGTGGCATTGCTCCTCAGGTACACATTAGTCCACACATGTGTTTTTATTGTCGTCTATAATGGATACGTCTTCATATCCCTGCAGATCTCTCAAAGGGAAGTTCAAGGATGTGGATCTATCACAGAGGGGTGGGACAGAAGATGCTTCCCAAAGGGAAAGGATCAACAGTGACCCCTTTTTCATCAGCAATAGCCTTCAAACCAACTCACGGACCACGATCTCTTTGGAGGATGTGGACAACAGGGGCAGGGAGATCAGTGAGCAGCCATTGACGTGCAACTATGTCGAAGTTGAACCATCTCAGATTAGCAACAGCAAACAATAAAACTATATCAAATGCATACCTGCAATTGCATGGTTGTAATATTTATTCAGGCTGTGGAGTTTGACGCCAGCACTCTGATATGCAGCTGATCTCGACTGTATTCTCCTCTTGTTCAAAATGGTGCAGCTAAGGCTGGTTCATGCAAATAGCTACCTTACCTGGTCACCTGACCATGTTAAATGTATTGTTTTTCACTTCATCAGAGTTATCTGAGGATCAAATTGATTTGAAGTTACTGTTGTACTACAGAATAAAAAATACCTAAGCCAATAAAAAAAAAAAGACGCCCAACGTGGGGGTCGAACCCACGACCCCGAGATTAAGAGTCTCGTGCTCTACCGACTGAGCTAGCCGGGCTTCACACATCGAGCCCTACCCACTGAGCTAGCCGCGCTTCACACAACGAGATCTACCGACTGAGCTAGCCCGGCTTTTACGCAGATCTCGTTATAGGAATGGGTACAGGACTTTCAACATGAAGCCATATTTAATTATGACGCCCTTCTGTACCGCTGCGTACCTGTTTAGTTTATAGACAGCGCAGTCCCCTGACTTTTTTCTACACGAGGTTGAAGCGCGTCGTCACATGTCCATTCTTTTCAGTGGCGATATTCACACAAAAATTCGCTCTACTACCTTTTAAAAGGCGCTTCAATTGAATGTGCTGATAGTTGCAATCCTGTTACCAGTAAAATGTGCTGTTTTGATTCAGTACTGTAGTTCCATCAGCATCAGATTCTTGGTGTAGAGTACTGTATTCTTCTATTACAACACCTATTCTTTACTAGTCGCCGAGTCACAGCATTTGTTGAGAAGCTCCTATATGCCAGTAATACGTACTGGATTGAAACATGCATTAGGGCTTACCAACATGCCAACGTTGGTACAACGTACCAACATGCTCGATGTCCACCGTAGGGTTAGAAGAGAAACTGTGCACAGTAACTTGTAAAAGCTCCTCTATTTTATTGTGACTCAGAAAACATGATGGTATTCCACCAGAAGCCTCTAAACTCATTACCCCTGTTGGGATCATATAAACAGGGGGTTATGACGGAGTTACATAATTGTGGGCTTCATTGTTGATGCCGATTTAGCAAGGGAGAGAAAAAAAAAAAAAAAAGACGCCCAACGTGGGGGTCGAACCCACGACCCCGAGATTAAGAGTCTCGTGCTCTACCGACTGAGCTAGCCGGGCTTCACACAACGAGCTCTACCCACTGAGCTAGCCGGGCTTTACACGTCGAGATCTACCGACTGAGCTAGCGAGGCTTCACACAACGACTGAGCTAGCCGGGCTTCACACAACGAGCTCTACCGACTGAGCTAGCGGGGCTTCACACAACGATCTCTACCGACTGAGCTAGCCGGGCTTCACACAACGAGATCTACCCACTGAGCTAGCGGGGCTTCACACAAAACTCATCTTCATACAAAGAGCACTTTTTGCACGTTTCATTTTTATCAAATTTCCAAGTGCTGCTGTATGATAATACAATATACCACGAGCATAAAACAACCCGCTGCTGGATCACATCTTGACTACAGGACTGTCATCTTGAATTAGTCGATAGTCCGTGCTGTGCCAGTAGTCTCCTACCTCCTCGACTGCGCTGTGATGTACAGAGGAACTCACAATCCGAGTGCTCTGTTGACGAACAGCATGTGGCAAATTCCAAGCCCTGCAGAAATAGAGTGGTATGCAAGAGCTACGCTGCAAGCCGTAACAAATACTTTATTTGTACACATGATCCAAGAAGGTGTTAGACATTCTTCCCTGACTTTTACAATAGGAGAGAGAAATGCATACCTAAGGAGTGATGCCACGCCCACAGCAATACACACCACTCCTGCCAGAAGAGGGAGGTAATAAAATGGAGTCAGCAGGCCAGTGAATCTGGTGAATCCAGACACGACGCAGCCATCTTGGTTGCTCTGGGAGACGGAGAGCTGTGTGGTGTGGGAGTAGAGCAGGTCTTCCGTGATGGCCGAGTCTCCTACTATCAGCAGCATCAAAAGCAGGTCCACACACGTGCCACCTCCACAAGGTTGACCACAGCTGACTTGTAGGGCTGGATGAAGGCGTAAGCACACAGGTAGGCCATGAGGAGGTAGGAGGGAGGAATGGGGTTCCCAGGGAAGGGGAGGGTGAAGAGGAGGAGCAGGAACCTCCTGGCTAGCTCCATGGCTCCCCACCACCTCCAGTCCTCCTTGAAGGCATCAGTGAGGGGCTGCACCAGTGACGAAGCCAAAATGGTTGCTATAGAGAGAGTACAAATACCAATATTTCGTTCCATTCTGAATTCGCATCTCATAAAGTACTTTTGACAAATAAATATTGATATCTCGTAATCCCTTCATATTTTCCTATTCCCTTCCATCTCCTCCCCCATCACCTCACATTCCATCCTTTCCATCTCCTCCCCTCCATTCCATCACTTCATCTCCTCCCCTCCATTCCATCACTTCCATCTCCTCCCCTCCATCACCTTCCATTCCATCCCAAAAGCTATCATTCCCATCATACAGTGTACTGATATAGCCTCATGCAATGCCAGTACTCTAAATGTGCAATGCATGACCATATATGGTGAATACACTAACCTTCAGTTTCTCCATGGATATCATGACCACCAGAGGAATGAGCCCCGCCTCCAGCACCAGGGCCAGGATAGAGAATAGGGCCAGGGGGAGGTGCCCCTGTGTGAAGCACTCCACTGTACCATCCACATACCACCTCTAGGGGTGTGGCATTGGAGAAGAGGGTGTGGCATTGGAGAAGAGGGTGTGGCATTGGAGAAGAGGTGTGGCATTGGAGAAGAGGGTGTGGCATTGGAGAAGAGGGTGTGGCATTGGAGAAGAGGGTGTGGCATTGGAGAAGAGGGTGTGGCATCATAAGTGGAAAACATAGTCACTGATAGCATTACACTAAATACAATTGACATAGTACTCAATTCTGACCATTCCTGTTTTAACTTTTGAACGCCAAGTGCATATATACATTGCATGGTCACAAAACAAGAATTCATTCGTGCAGTGCTATGGGTTATATTGTGTTGATCAAAATCACTCTGAATATGCATGCAAGTGCAATACTGACATGCATGTAACCCCATAACTAGTCATACAAATATGTGGTCCAGGTGTAAGCACATTTTGTCCAATATAACCCGCTGGCCTCCATAATACGGACTGGCAAAGGGAGGAGTGAACAGGTATGATATACTACACTGATCTGGGCTACGCATTCTTGTTCTTGAAGTATTGAAGTACTGCATTAGTGAAGTGAATAATGGAATTCTTTACCAGTGTGAGAAGAACTATCATTGCTTTGTACATGGACTTATAAGGTTCCATGTACATACATCATTGAGCTATGCCTAATCAACACATTTTTGCACGCAATATCAAACTCACACTTGGCATTCAAAGAGTTAAAAAACAACCCTTATATTCAAGTGTGCAGCCAATTGAAGTGCATTGCCAGGATCAGTATGTAGTAGCCACACCTACCCATCAGAGCTAGCATGTTGTAGCACAGGGCTTTGAATGACATTTTAATGCCATGGGTTTCAAATGATCACAGAAACATATCACCTACAGGTGTGGTGTGTCCATTGCTGTCTTGGATCAGTGGGCAGTTCAGAACACTCATTGATGTGTGAACTGCCTGGGTGTACAATAGCAGTACTAAAGTCCACACTCCATACCATGGTATGGAACGGAGCCTGAGTACCTTCTTCCTGAAATACACAGGTGCATAAAGTGTGCAGTGACTTCTCCCCTGAAGCCATATGCTCCTCCTTACCTTATCACCAAGGTGATCACAACAGTCAGGCTAACCAGAAGAGGGGGTGTGTACCGGAGAAAATAGGAGGCCAAAGGGTTAAGGTTGTTGAGGAGACAGAAGTCATAGGGGAAATAGAGGGCCAGGAAGGAAGAGATGTAGTGAGATATGGATGGATGCTCTCAAAGGAGATGGGAAACTCCTCACCGATGAGAGGGGCCAGCTGGTGAGGGGATCACATGACTGTCATGTGACAAACACAAACATTCCAATAGGGTGGCTCACTTGAATGGCAAAGAGACATGGGTAGAACCCTGCCATTAGTGGATGGGGGTAAATCACGATGGCAATGGTTGCCATGACAACCACCACACCTACTCAAGAACATATAAATACTAGTCAAATGAAGATCAGTGATTGGCAAGACGTAGGACTGTAGTTACGTGTGCTTACATAGAGCGAGGATGAGCAGGCCATTCTCATTTCCACATGTCACACACCTGTTAGTCAAGACACTAACACCACATCCTTGGGGACAGCTACCACATAGTACACCTACAAGGGGGTGCAGTTTGTGGGAGTGCATTCATAACTCACATGAAATGTTGACATTACCACAGCTGTATGCTGAATGATGTCATGCTTTCATATACCTAATGATGTCATGCTTTCATATACCTAATGATGTCATTCTTTCATACACAACTGTACATTATGCTTGCACATGCACAATTTTACACACACACACACACACATGCACACATGCACACACACATATACACACTCACACACACACACAAACACAACACACGCACAACACACACACACACACACACGCACAAACACACACGCACAACACACCACGCACACACCACACGCACAACACAACACACACCACACGCACACACACGCACACCACACACGCACAACACACACACGCACAACACACACCCACAACACACACACGCACGCACACACATACCACTCCTGTTGCAGTTACACTGGGCATCGGGACTATTGTATGTGTAGACACTTCCATGAGTGTTTGGACCAGCACTGGTGTTGTAGATCTGAATGCAATAGCCATTGGGACAGTGGTAGGTCTTTAGTGCCGGTACACCTACTGGAGCCATCGCCCACAAAGAGGGCTGGGGAAGAGGGCATAATGAATTCATTCCACACATGGGTCACTTTGCTAGATGTAATCGACTCACTTAGTCACATGAGAGTCATGTGACCTTCACGTACCTGGAGGAGCACAGAATCCAAACTGGGCTCGCAGTTTACAATGGTGCCATCATGCAACGTGTCACACACACACATTAGACCGAGGCAGTGGAGTTGTAAGAGTCATCTTCCAGCTCATAGCCTGGCGGGCAGGGTTGTGTTGCTATGGAGATTGTATTGCTACCAGTGTGTTGAAGCTAAGATATTCACATGCAGAAGACTTGTGAGTGGGGTTTGGCACACATCAAGGCAATGTGTGCATGCAAGGTAATGGGATGCCTTTTCTGTCACTTCATTTGTGGAGCAGTGTGTTTAAAGTGAGGGTGGAGTGGAAGGAGGAGGAATGGACTTACACTGAGCACATGGTCGTGTGGTCCAAACAGTGACAGAGAAACATTGATGCTCGAAACATTGTCCTCCATCGAAGGAAAAGCTATTTGCTATCAATGATGGCAGCTCTGACAGCAGAGTAGGGTTGAAGATTGGTCCACTCTGTTCAAAATGAATGTACAGTTAATTAATCTGTACAGTTAATTAATCTGTACAGTTAATTAATATGTGCATGAAACTTTGACACATTCGCTTGCACTTCATCATCAGTGTATGATGGTCAGGACAACACTACAAGGTGTGTAGCAGGGGGTGTTTAGGTTTGCCTTGTCTGTATATAGCTTCTTAAACTGCTAAAAATGTTGGTCATGTAGAGGCATTTATTCATTCATTCATTCATTCATTCACTCATTCATTCATCCATTCATTCATTTAGGGTTCGAGCAAGAGGCCGTATCAGAGTTGTTGTTAATTGTAGTGTACTACCTACCATCATGTGAGACTACCTACCATCATGTGAGGTACTACCTACCATCATGTGAGTGTACTACCTACCATCATGTGAGTGTACTACCTACCATCATGTGAGTGTACTACCTACCATCATGTGAGACTACCTACCATCATGTGAGACTACCTACCATCATGTGAGACTACCTACCATCATGTGCCCTTTGTGGATCTCACTACCATAGACCAACAGTACTCTCTCTTTTTTGCATGCACCATTGATTTGGCAGATGAAGACTGCAAGGTTTATCTTACAGTGGCCTAAAATAAATCTGCTCTTTACCTTCAACTCTTTCACGGGCAACAGAGCAATATTGCAGCGCAGGTGCTATACGAAAGCCACTCTGTTTATCTAAACCGTTGACACTTTGTAG